>CM077285.1:78023205-78033205 GCA_039654925.1 Anguilla pacifica | reverse complement strand
CTCCCCACACAGGACCTGTACAAACACACGGTTTCTCTCCCCCACATAGGACCTGTACAAACACACGGTTTCTCTCCCCCACACGGGACCTGTAAAAACACAAGGTTTCTCTCCCCCACACAGGACCTGTACAAACACACGGTTTCTCTCCAGCAGGTGTACGGGGGACGCTGGCAGGGGCGCTTTTCTTACCTGAAACAGCGTGACTGTGGGGTCATCAAGGGTGCTTTTGGGAGGGGCGATAACTGTAGAGGAGAAAAACACAAACATCACACAAATAACCCCCTGGGGCTGTTAATGCAGGGTCGAAAGAGCCCAGGTTCGTATTTTTATTTATTCATTTCTGACACTGTCCCACTTTCCAAATACAAAGCTTCTTTGCAGACCTGGGAGGACATTGTACTGAATGACCAAAACACAAAAAAAATAGACACATTAAAAAAACCTGTGACCATGTCCAAAAAAACAGGCAATGCTTTTAACTAAAATGGTTTTTTTTAAATCTTAATCTTAATTAAATCTCAAGCCAAGATGATTCTCACAGTGAATGTCAGTGCTGACACTGTCCCCCAGAACACTGGCACGCTTTGGTTGAGACTTTGTTCAGATATACACATTTAGTACACGATGTAACCATGCCCAAATTATGCCCTGTTACAGGTGTGTACTCACACAGCTACTTACACAGGTAGAAAGAGCAGGTGTGATGTACTGACACAGGTAAAAAGAGCAGGCGTGATGTACTGACAGGTGTGTATTGACACAGGTAGAAAGAGCAGGTGTGATGTACTGACAGGTGTGTACAAACAGGTAGAAAAAGCAGGTGTGATGTACTGACACAAGTGTCTACTGACACAGGTAGAAAGAGCAGGTGTGATGTACTGACAGGTGTGTACTCACACAGGTAGAAAGAGCAGGTGTGATGTACTGACACAGGTGTGTACTGACACAGGTAGAAAGAGCAGGTGTGATGTACTGACACAGGTGTGTACTGACACAGGTAGAAAGAACAGGTGTGATGTACTGACACAGGCAGAAAGAGCAGGCATGATGTACTGACAGGTGTGTACAAACAGGTAGAAAAAGCAGGTGTGATGTACTGACACAAGTGTCTACTGACACAGGTAGAAAGAGCAGGTGTGATGTACTGACAGGTGTGTACTCACACAGGTAGAAAGAGCAGGTGTGATGTACTGACACAGGTGTGTACTGACACAGGTAGAAAGAGCAGGTGTGATGTACTGACACAGGTGTCTACTGACACAGGTAGAAAGAGCAGGTGTGATGTACTGACAGGTGTGTACTCACACAGGTAGAAAGAGCAGGTGTGATGTACTGACACAGGTGTGTACTGACACAGGTAGAAAGAGCAGGTGTGATGTACTGACACAGGTGTGTACTCACACAGGTAGAAAGACTGATGAGGGTCCGCTAGATGACTTCTCACATACTGCTTCAAAGCACCAACTGTACCAAATACAGAAAAGAATCACAATCCGGAGTTAGAATCAGAGTCACTGACAGACACACAGCGTAGACAGGAGTTAGAATCAGAGTCACTGACAGACACACAGTGTAGCAGGAGTTAGAATCAGAGTCACTGACAGACACACAGTGTAGCAGGAGTGTGCTTGTGTGTGCGTGTGCGCCTACGCATGTGTGTGTGCGTGTGAGTGTGTGTGCATACGCATGTGTGTGTGTATGTGTGTGCTTGTGTGTGAATGTCAGTATGTGTGTGTGCGTGAATGCTTGTGAGTATGTGTGTGCTTGTGTGTGAATGTCAGGATGTGTGCGTACGCATGTGTGTGTGCGCGTGTGAGTGCGAGTATGTGTGTGCTTGTGTGTGAGTGTGCGTTCGCATGTGTGTGAGTGCGTGTGAGTATGTGTGAATGCGTGTGAGGGCGTGTGAGTATGTGTGCATGCGTGCGAGGGCGTGTGAGTATGTGCATGCGTGTGAGTGTGTGTGCATGCGTGTGAGTGCGTGTGAGTATGTGTGCATGCGTGCGAGGGCGTGTGAGTATGTGCATGCGTGTGAGTGCGTGTGAGTATGTGTGCATGCGTGTGAGTGCGTGTGCATGCATGTGAGTGCGTGTGAGTATGTGTGCATGCGTGTGAAAGCGTGTGAGTATGTGCATGCGTGTGAGTATGTGCACATGCGTGTGAGTGCGTGTGAGTATGTGTGCATGCGTGTGAGTGCGTGTGCATGCGTGTGAGTGCGTGTGAGTATGTGTGCATGCGTGTGAGTGCGTGTGAGTATGTGTGCATGCGTGTGAAAGCGTGTGAGTATGTGCATGCGTGTGAGTATGTGCACATGCGTGTGAGTGCGTGTGAGTATGTGTGCATGCGTGTGAGTGCGTGTGAGTATGTGTGCATGCGTGTGAGGGCGTGTGCATGCGTGTGAGTGCGTGTGCATGCATGTGAGTGCGTGTGAGTGCGTGTATGCATGTGAGTGCGTGTGAGTATGTGTGCATGTGTGTGAAAGCGTGTGAGTATGTGCATGCGTGTCTGTGCATACGTGTGAGTATGTGCATGCGTGTGAGTATGTGTGCATGCGTGTGAGGGCGTGTGAGTATGTGTGCATGCGTGTGAGTGCGTGTGAGTATATGTCCATGCGTGTGAGTGCGTGTGAGTATGTGTCCATGCGTGTGAGTGCGTGTGCATGCATGTGAGTGCGTGTGAGTATGTGTGCATGCATGTGAAAGCGTGTGAGTATGTGTGCATGCGTGTGAGGGCGTGTGAGTATGTGCATGCGTGTGAGTGCGTGTATGCATGTGAGTGCGTGTGCATGCATGTGAGTGCGTGTGAGTGCGTGTGAGTATGCGTGCATGCGTGTGAGTGCGTGTGAGTATGTGTGTATGCGTGTGAGTGCGTGTGAGTGCGTGTGAGTATGTGTGCATGCGTGTGAGTGCGTGTGAGTATGTGTGCATGCGTGTGAGTGCGTGTGAGTATGTGCACATGCGTGTAAAAGGGGTTGCAGGAGTTGGAGCACTAATAACTCTAATAAAATGAAACCATCGCAGGCCTGAAACTGACACATCAAAGCAAAGTGGAACCGCACAAGACGTTTGATCTCTCCCTGTTTTCCCTCTCTCCCTCCCTCCCTCTCAGTCCCTCCCTCCCTCTCTTTATTAAAGATCTTGTCTGGCTTGCTTGAGTCCTTTCACACTCGGCTCTTTAAAAGATCAGAACGGTGGGGGAGGGGAGGGGGGGGCGGGGGGGGTGGAAGGAGGGGAACACACTCACCTGTCTCCAGCGGCCGGAAGAATCCCTGCAGAACATGTCTGTCTGGAAACTGGATCCTCACCACCACCTGCAGAGCCAATCAGAGAGCTCTAAATTAACACCACCACCTGCTGAGCCAATCAGAGAGCTCTAAATTAACACCACCACCTGCAGAGCCAATCAGAGAGCTCTAAATTAACACCACCACCTGCAGAGCCAATCAGAGAGCTCTAAATTAACACCACCACCTGCTGAGCCAATCAGAGAGCTCTAAATTAACACCACCACCACCTGCTAAGCCAATCGGAGAGCTCTAAATTAACACCACCACCTGCTGAGCCAATCGGAGAGCTCTAAATTAAAACCACCACCTACTGAGCCAATCGGAGAGCTCTAAATTAAAACCACTTGCAAAGCCAATCAGAGAGCTCCAAATTAACAACACAACCTGCAGACCCAATCAAAGAGCTCCAAATTGAAACCACCGCCTGCAGAGCCAATCAGAGAACCCAAATTAACACCACCATCTTTAGAGCCAATCAGAGAGCTACAAATTGACACAACCACCAGCAGAGCCAATCAGAGAGCTCCAAATTAAACGCACCAGTACAGCCAATCAGAGGGCTCCAAAATCATCCACCTCTAGATCCAATCAGAGAGATCAAAATTAACATCACCAACTGCGGATACAATCAAAGAGCTCCAAATTGAAACCACCGCCTGCAGAGCCAAACAGAGAACCCAAATTAACACCACCATCTTTAGAGCCAATCAGAGAGCTCTAAATTAACACCACCACCTGCAGAGCCAATCAGAGAGCTCTAAATTAACACCACCACCTGCAGAGCCAATCAGAGAGCTCTAAATTAACACCACCACCTGCTGAGCCAATCAGAGAGCTCTAAATTAACACCACCACCACCTGCTGAGCCAATCGGAGAGCTCTAAATTAACACCACCACCTGCTGAGCCAATCGGAGAGCTCTAAATTAAAACCACCACCTACTGAGCCAATCGGAGAGCTCTAAATTAAAACCACTTGCAAAGCCAATCAGAGAGCTCCAAATTAACAACACAACCTGCAGACCCAATCAAAGAGCTCCAAATTGAAACCACCGCCTGCAGAGCCAATCAGAGAACCCAAATTAACACCACCATCTTTAGAGCCAATCAGAGAGCTACAAATTGACACAACCACCAGCAGAGCCAATCAGAGAGCTCCAAATTAAACGCACCAGTACAGCCAATCAGAGGGCTCCAAAATCATCCACCTCTAGATCCAATCAGAGAGATCAAAATTAACATCACCAACTGCGGATACAATCAGAGAGCTTCAAATGAACACCATTAGCCACCAGCAGAGCCAATCAGAGAGCTCCAAATTAAACGCACCAGTACAGCCAATCAGAGGGCTCCAAAATCATCCACCTCTAGATCCAATCAGAGAGATCAAAATTAACATCAAAAACTGCGGATCCAATCAGAGAGCTTCAAATGAACACCATTAGCTGCAGAGCCAATCAGAGCCCTTCAAATTACCCACCTATACAACACCACTTAAAAAACATTGAAAATGGCTCAACTAACTAGAATCTGAACCATGTCCCATCAGAGTTTGGGTCCCATACAGCTTTATTGATCATGACCATTTGAACTTCACTGGCTGGTGCACTCTTCCGCATGGCCAGCAGGGGTCACTGCAGCTCTGAATAAATTTACCACTAATTGAGCTGTAGGAGGGGTGTGAGCTGGGAACGCCACACCAGCTGGGGGGACGGGCAGGCGGGGCGTGACCATGCAGGGCAGGGGGGTGGGGCAGAGAGCAGGGCAGGGTCGGGGCCTCACCTTGGGGTACCTCTCTATCTTCTCCCTCATCCGACTCTCCCTCAGCGCTTTGGTCATCAGTGGAGCCTCCTCCAGCAACTTCCTGTCGGGGGTGAGGAGAGGAGAGAAACAGCGACACAGGGCATTTTACCAGGGACCATGAATAAATAAGATAAACAGCAGGAGAAAGCTCACTAACCCTTTGAAGAGGAGATTTAGAATGTTTTCTTTTTTCCCCCCAGTGTTCTAGAACTGCACCGCTTTTAGCCAGTGGCAGTGACTGTGACATCAGCATTAGAATGTTCAGGGGAGAACATTCTAATCACATGTTTGTGACGTCACTCCCTGAAGGGTTAAAGCAGCTCTCCTGGGTGAGTGCGGGACAGCAGCTGACCTCCGCAGACCTGGGAGACGAACACAAGCTTCCGCTCCATTTAGCACACTGCTCCAATTAAAGACGGGACACCAGACGCCTAGAACATTCCGCCAAGCGTAACAGTCTCCATAAAACTTTCACTGCTCATGAGGATTTTGCATGCCAGCACCAGGGACGTGAACGGCACACATTTCTGACCGTCGACTTGTTGCTGTCTGAAAAGGGCTATAACAGACTAGTTGTTTTTTTTTTTTTTTTAAACCATTTGATGCAGGATGCTTCTTCACTCACTGCACATGTTAACGCATAGCCTTCAAAAAAAAAAAAAAACTTTGGTCATAACAAATTCCTCACATTTCTCCCTCCCTTCTCTTTCGAAGTCTCAGTTTCGAAAAAACCTGCAAATGTATCGGAGGCGTCATCTCCGCGGAGTTCTAAGCCTGTCGTTTCCATCACTACAGCGCCCACCCTAAAGACGACTGCAGTGAATGAATTTTGTGCGATTATACGTGTGTAAGTAAGTTTCGATAGCACGATTGGGAAACTCAATACAAGTGCTGGTTATTCAGTTGCGGAACTATATTCTGGAGTAGATGGCGACACGTTCGCACCTGAGTAAAAGCACCTGTTTTGTATTTCTCGAGGGGCTCGTGTTGGCTCGACCTTGACTGTATTTCTTGACTATGTCGAAGGTCATTTTTTTAAACGCAGTTAGTTCACGGCCAAATATTTAGGGAAGTCGTAGAAGGAGGAGGGCAAAGCATTTACAGCGTTGGGAGTACTTCTAATTATAAAAAGTCCCCAAAGCACGATGGCGTCACTAGATGGCCTACCTAGTCTTAATGGAACTCTCACTCGCTGTCTCTCTGTAGGTGTGTGTGCGTGGGAGGTGTTCGGGAGGTGAAAACATTCGGGAAAATGTAGTGTTGCCGAATACGAGGTTTGTATTCAACGCCAACCCTAACACGCACGCGCACACACACACACACACACACACACACACACGAACACGCACAAGCTCGCACATTCTGAGGTAAGATGAGGTCACAGGTAAGCTACCTTTCACTCTTGAGCTGTGCAAATCGTTTCCTGATGTCGTCGACAGTCACTTCGAAGAACTCATCTGGCAGATCCTCTCTGTTGTCATGGCGACGGGCTACAGCATCCATGTGGTACAGCAAGGGCTCCCTTTCCACAGGCTGGGGGCCAAACACAGCTTGTTTTGGTCAGGTTTCTTTAGGTGTTTTGGTCTGGGTTAGTGTTGGGTGAATCCCATTGGTGTTGAGATTTGTGTGGTGAGTTTTGGGGGGGTGTCACGTGGTGCAGGTTTGGTTTGAGTGGTGTTGAGTGAATCTGATTGGGGTTGTGTTGTTTTTGGTGGTACTGGGTAGTGCAGGTTTGGTTAACCGATAGTGTTGGGCGATTCTGATTGGTGTTGGGGTACTTTGGGTGGTGTTAGGTGATCGAGGCTGATTATAGCTTAGGGCTCCTCCTCCAACGCCATGGCACTCTTTGAACCCCCCCCCCCCGACCACATCATAGAGTCCGGGAGGCGTGGTCACTGGCCCGGTATCAGTGCCCCCCCCCCCACCCTCACCTCCAGAAACTCCTCCCCCTGTCCCACAGTCCTCTCCGCGGGCCGGGCGGCGTCCGCACGCTGGAAGGGAGAGAAAAGGAGAATGTGTAGATTACCCAAGCGCCTCGGGAGAGAGGGCGCTACTGCAGATTACACGCTCCGCTCCTCTACACCGGACCTCAGAGCAGGAGATGCAGCGGGGGCAGGAGACGCAGGGAGGAGACGCAGCGGGGGCAAGAGACGCAGGGAGGAGACGCAGCTCAGGAGACGCAGCGGGGGCAGGAGACGCAGCGCGAGCAGGAGACGCAGCGGGGGCAGGAGACGCAGCACGGGGAGAAGACACAGCGGGGGCAGGAGATGCAGCGCGAGCAGGAGACGCAGGCAGGAGACGCAGCGGGGGCAGGAGACGCAGGCAGGAGACGCAGCGGGGGCAGGAGACGCAGGCAGGAGACGCAGCGGGGGCAGGAGACACAGCGGGGGCAGGAGACGCAGCGGGGGCAGGAGACGCAGCGGGAGCAGGAGACGCAGGCAGGAGACGCAGCGGGGGCAGGAGACACAGGCAGGAGACGCAGCGTGAGCAGGAGACGCAGGCAGGAGACGCACTGCGTGCCAGCGCAGGCACAACTCGTTCTTCTGAGAACTTTATTGTGATGCGCGCGCGTTTCTTCAGACGGAGCCGCGGCCTGAAACGCAGGGCGAAGCGGCTCCTGATCACAGCCCTTTCTGACCAGGGCCGCACAAAACCGGCATCTCACCCCAGCCTCACCCCAGCCTCACTGCAGCCTCACCCCAGCCTCACCCCAGCCTCACTGCAGCCTCACCCCAGCCTCACCCCAGCCTCACCGCAGCCTCACCCCAGCCTCACTGCAGCCTCACCCCAGCTTCACTGCAGCCTCACTGCAGCCTCACTCCAGCCTCACTGCAGCCTCACTGCAGCCTCACTGCAGCCTCACCCCAGCCTCACTCCAGCCTCACTGCAGCCTCACCCCAGCTTCACTGCAGCCTCACTGCAGCCTCACCCCAGCCTCACCACAGCCTCACCGCAGCCTCACCCCAGCCTCACTGCAGCCTCACCCCAGCCTCATCCCAGCCTCACTGCAGCCTCACTCCAGCCTCACTCCAGCCTCACCCCAGCCTCACTGCAGCCTCACCCCAGCCTCACTCCAGCCTCACTGCAGCCTCACTGCAGCCTCACCCCAGCCTCACTCCAGCCTCACTGCAGCCTCACCCCAGCCTCACCCCAGCCTCACCGCAGCCTCACTGCAGCCTCACTGCAGCCTCACCCCAGCCTCACCCCAGCCTCACCCCAGCCTCACTCCAGCCTCACTGCAGCCTCACCCCAGCCTCACTGCAGCCTCACCCCAGCCTCACCCCAGCCTCACCGCAGCCTCACTGCAGCCTCACCCCAGCCTCACCCCAGCCTCACTGCAGCCTCACTGCAGCCTCACCCCAGCCTCACTCCAGCCTCACTGCAGCCTCACCCCAGCCTCACTGCAGCCTCACTGCAGCCTCACCCAAGCCTCACTGCAGCTTCACTGCAGCCTCACTGCAGCCTCACCCCAGCCTCACTGCAGCCTCACCCCAGCCTCACTGCAGCTTCACTGCAGCCTCACCCCAGCCTCACCCCAGCCTCACTCCAGCCTCACTGCAGCCTCACCCCAGCCTCACCCCAGCCTCACTGCAGCCTCACTGCAGCCTCACCCCAGCCTCACTGCAGCTTCACTGCAGCCTCACCCCAGCCTCACTCCAGCCTCACCCCAGCCTCACTGCAGCCTCACCCCAGCCTCACTGCAGCTTCACTGCAGCCTCACTGCAGCCTCACCCCAGCCTCACCGCAGCCTCACCCCAGCCTCACTGCAGCTTCACTGCAGCCTCACCCCAGCCTCACTGCAGCCTCACCCCAGCCTCACCCCAGCCTCACCCCAGCCTCACCCCAGCCTCACTGCAGCCTCACTGCAGCCTCACCGCAGCCTCACTGCAGCCTCACTGCAGCCTCACCCCAGCCTCACTGCAGCCTCACTCCAGCCTCACCGCAGCCTCACCCCAGCCTCACTCCAGCCTCACCCCAGCCTCACCCCAGCCTCACCGCAGCCTCACCCCAGCCTCACTGCAGCCTCACCCCAGCCTCACCCCAGCCTCACCGCAGCCTCACCCCAGCCTCACTGCAGCCTCACCCCAGCCTCACTGCAGCTCCCTGCCAGAGACACCGGGGCTTAAAAAAAGCACCTCACTTTGAGAGGGCTGCCCTGGAGGAGACCGCTTTATAGACTGAGGGAGGATCTGAGGTCAGCCTCAGTTGGGCTGGCCAAGGACAAGGGCCGACCAATCACAGCAGCAAGATAGAAGCAGAGCCAATACGTGCTTCAGAGAGAAGTGATACTACAGCCACTTTCATTAAATCAGTTCTCGTGTGGGGAGGGGATCTGAGAGGTCAGTGGGAGGGGCTGATAGGTTAGTGGGAGGGGCTGAGAGGGTAGTGGGAGGGACTGAGAGAGAAGGGGGAGGGGCTGAGAGGGTAGTGGGAGGGGCTGATAGATCAGTGGGAGGGGCTGAGAGGATAGTGGGAGGGGCTGATAGGTCGGTGGGAGGGGCTGAGATGGTAGTGGGAGGGGCTGATAGGTTAGTGGGAGGGGCTGAGAGGGTAGTGGGAGGCGCTGAGAGGGTAAGGAACCTTGGCATCATTGCTGGGCTTGTGCTTCTTGGCTTCGGGGGGTCCCACAGGTCCCCCAGGTAAGGAGCTGTACTTTGGGGAGGCCTCCCCCTTTATCCCCAGGCTTGGCCCAAGGTGTCCTCCGAGCCGCTGGCCACCCCCTGAAAAGGGGACAAAGCTGGGGGGCGTGGCCTGGGTGGGGCGGGTCCCGCTGGGACCGGGGGGCGTGTCCTGGCTGGGGCGGGTCCCGCTGGGACCGGGACGCTCCTCCTCCTCCTCCTGCTGGCTCCGCACCGGCCGAGTTTTGGGGCGCACCGTCTGCTGGGGCTCCAGGTCCCCGTCACCTTCCTCT
>CM077285.1:77993205-78018205 GCA_039654925.1 Anguilla pacifica | reverse complement strand
GAGGTGCAGTGAGGAGGCACGGGCTGACCTGGTCTGGGGGAAGTGGTTGATGAGCTCCCACAGAGTCTGAGTGCTGGAGAAGGAGTCCTGCACCCGTGAGCCATCCTCCAACTGCAGAGCGATCCGCACCTGCAGTTACACACACACACACACACACACACAGTTACATACACAGTTAAACACACACACACACACACACACACACACAGTTACATACACAGTTAAACACACACACACACACACACACACACACACACACAGTTACATACACACACACACACACAGACTTATACACAGTTACACACACACACACACACACACACACACACACACAGTTACATACACAGTTAAACACACACACACACACACACACACACACACACACAGTTATACACAGTTACACACACACACACACACACACACACACACACACACACAGTTATACACAGTTATACAGCTACACACACACGCACACACACACACAGTTATACACAGACAGTTATACACACGCACACACACAGTTACACACACACTTATACAATTATACACACACACAGTTATACACAGTTACACACACAAACAGTTATATATATACACACACACACAGTTACACACACACTTATACAGTTACACACACACACACAGTTATACACTGTTACACACATGCAGTTATACACACACACACACACTTATACAGTTACACACACACACACATACAGTTCTACACACACACAGTTACACACACACACACACACACACACACACACACACACACACACACACACACACAGTTCTGCACACACAGCTGGAAAGGACAACAGCTGTTCCTTGTGCAACCGTGCCCCCCACCAGCCATCAAAGCGATGTCTGTTAATCCACACATGGAGGGTCTTCCTCTGACTCACGCCTGTGTGAGCCTGACCTTTGACCTGCGCTGTGATAAGAATTAGCAGAGGAGAGCTTGTGCTGGTCTGCGGTCTCTGGAATCAATGAAAGAGGTAACGCTGAGCGTGACAGTGTGAGAGTGTGAGCGTGTGACAGAGTGGGCGTGTGAGTGTGTGAGTGTGTGAGCGTGTAAGAGTGAGCGCTTTGTAAAATAATTGGTCAGGGTTGTGTAAGAAGAAAAGAAGCAAACAGACTTTGTAGCACAGTTCTGTGAGCCCACAGAGCCAGCAGGAAGGCCTCCGTCTGGCCTGGGAGTGATTACTGTCTGTCAGGCAAGGAGGACGTCATCTGCAGCCAAGATGAGCCCGCGCTCAAGAGAGGAGCAACCTGCCTGCCACATGCCTCCTCCTGCTCCTTCTCCCTCACTACTCCTGCTCCATCTCTCTCCTCCATCTCCCCCTCTCCTCCTGTTCCTTCTCCCTCTCCTCCTGCCCATTCTCCCTCCTTACTCCTGCTCCATCTCTCTCCTCCATCTCCCTCGCTCCCCCTGCTCCTTCTCTCTCCTCAGTCTCCCTCGCTCCCCCTGCTCCTTCTCTCTCCTGTCTCTCTCTCTCCCCCTGCTCCCTCTCTCTCCTCTGTCTTCCTCTCTCCCCCTGCTCCATCTCTCTCCTCTGTCTCCCTCTCTCCCCCTGCTCCTTCTCTCTCCCCTGCTCCCTCTCTCCCCCTGCTCCCTCTCTCTCCTCTGTCTCCCTCTCTCCCCCTGCTCCTTCTCTCTCCTCAGTCTCCCTCGCTCCCCCTGCTCCTTCTCTCTCCTGTCTCTCTCTCTCCCCCTGCTCCCTCTCTCCTCTGTCTCCCTCTCTCCCCCTGCTCCTTCTCTCTCCTCTGTCTCCCTCTCTCCCCCTGCTCCTTCTCTCTCCCCTGCTCCCTCTCTCCCCTTGCTCCCTCTCTCTCCCCTGCTCCCTCTCTCCCCTTGCTCCCTCTCTCTCCTCTGTCTCCCTCTCTCCCCTTACTCCTTCTCTCTCCTCTGTCTCCCTTACTTCTCCTTCTGTCTGTCCTTCGTCTCCCCCTCTGCTCCTGCCCATTCTCCCTCTCCTCCTCCAGCTCAGGTCAACGTCTAAAAGCACTTCCTGAAGCAAGCCGGGCACCCAAGGTTGTTTACCGATGCATTCTGACCAACACAGAAAGCACGCGCCGTGTGGTCAGAAACATGAAAGCAAGCCGCTGGACCCCAGTGCATGTTCTTTAACAACCAGGCCTAATTACCGCACCAGAACCGAAGAGAACATTAAAGAGAGAAAACGTGTCCACGGGAGAAAACAGACAGGGGAGTGAGGGTGGGGGCCAACCATCAAAGGGACGGGGGAAATATTTTGGATGCGAGGTTCAAACGCAGAGCTGCTCATTTTTTATAGCCCGCGATGAAGCCGTAAAGCAGGAGAACGTGGTGTTTTTTGGATGCCGTCATCGCAAAGCACCTCATTGCTCCGCAAAAGGGGCGGGGGGGGGGTTGGGGGGGCTATGGTTCTGAGTGTCTGGGATGCCCAAAAATCACCCACCAGCCTCAGCCCCCGTTTACGCTCAATGGGGGGACAGAGGGGCTCACGTCCACCGTCTCCTGAGGAACAAACCCGTGAACCCAAACCCCAGGAAAGAAACGGGGCTTCACTGTGTCTCAGTCTGGATCCCTGCTGCTGGAACCCCCGCAGTTATGAGCTCCTGCGTTTACCCTCTTTAATCGCCTTCCTCATCAGCGTGTGCAGCCTACGCGGGGCAGGTCAGCGGCCAGAGTGAGCTCCGTGTGAGCGTCACTCACTGGCAGTTTAACCCTCTGTAGAGCACGGCTCTCTGAATGCTATTTCACAATTCTAAGCCAGTGTTCTAGAACTCCACTGCTTTTCCGTTACCAGTAGCGACTGTGACATCAGCATTGGAAAGTTCAGCTGAGAACATTCCAATCACATGTTTGCGACCTCACACCTTAAAGGGTTAAGTCCTTTAGCAGTGGGCGTCCTCCAGCACCTCACACGTAAAACGGCAGGTGCACTGCCCTGACCAGCGACCGTAATTAGCCAATTTAACAAATAATTCGTTTGCCCCTCAACCAGCTTCATTTAGTGCAGGTTATCATGTACGCACAGGATAAAGCACCAAATCTTTCATGGAGAGCACCAGACTCCACATCACAACACTAGTGTCCTGCATCCAGGAGTCACAGAAGAAGCCAAAATTACTCAGCACAACACCACGCTTCTACTATATATAGTCCCAACATGAAAAGCATTGAAACTCTTCCAACACAAGTATACGTTACAGACAGCATTTACGCCATTCAAAATGGCCGCCGACAACTGACTACTGCATAAGGCCAGCTGGCATAAATAGGGTGAAGAACATGCCCACATTCTGCCTTATTTCTGTAGTCCACAGGAAGTACTGCACACACAGAGGGGGGTGGGGCGGGGCCTGCGGTGGGGCGGGGCCTACAGCGGCTTGCGGGCAGGGCCTGGGGGGGGGGGCCTGCTAGCCCCATTGGGCAGCACATCGCCCACAGAGGGGAGGTTTGGGTCAGCAGGGCATTTCCTGACTGCTCAGGTACATCAGACACCTGTAGTTTGTCATTGCATAACCAGGTATGTAAATAATATAATTAGACCAGGGAGGTAAGATGAGAACAGGCCATTCAGCCCACCTAGGTAGTTCACCTGGCCACCCGCACAGTCAGCCTCCTGCACAGTGTAAAAGCCAAACCTGGAGACACTTAGGGTCTCTCCCTCTAGTGAATGACCTGGCAAGCAGTAACACACACTGACCAAAAAAAACCCTTCCTGATAACAATGGCGAAATGTACCAGCAACTGATTTCCACCTGCACACCTCACCTCACAAAACTCAACCTGAAATGCGGTTAGTAGCTCGCTACAATCACAAAAGATAAACCGCATAAAATAAAAAACAAAAACAAATCTTCAACCACCCCCTGTCGCTTTCTGCTGAGCTCCAAAAGATGTAGTTATTTAGCCTAAATCTTTGTTCATAACGTTAAATTTTGAAATCACCAAATAAAATAAATGCTGACCAAGAAAATAACATAATTGCGCAGAGCCAAGATTCTCTGGCTGCCGAACGATTGGTCGATTCGTCGCACAGATCAATCGGCAGACTGCCCAGCTGTATGGCCTGTATACCCACCCTGCTCTCCGCGCCAGATCGCTGCCTGGTACTTGGCACCATCTCCAGCTTGGCATTGTTGGGCAGGCTGGCGAACCGCCACTGCTGAGAAAGATCCAGAACCGTTCTCTGGAACCTGTGAATAAGCAGACACGGTCTTCTCTGGGCCCTGTGGCACTGCGTTTTACTCGTATGTGATTAACTTGTTTTTTTTTAATTTTTTTTTTTTACATATATCATATATGCCCGGTTTATTTCGCATTCACTTACAGTTGTTTTTACCGAAGAAAAAGAATACTAAGCTTTTTGGATAACGGTAAGGCCACATGCCATAATATGCTGCGTTCCCAGAGTACACGAGCACATGCTTTGCACAAACACAGTTTTTTCATCGGTCAGCCAATAAAAATGTAAGAGTCTGTCATGTAGTCAATCAACTATAATTATAATGCCTTTACGTGCAGAATTAAACCACTGTAGCAACAGATGGGTCACAACTGAAATTAATAAAGAATTAAATGACAACAATCCCATCACAAAACACTTTCTCTGTCGTAGCGTGGATGGTGGATATGTAGATTGTGGATACGCAAAGCCAGTAATTTGAGTATTCACCCATTCTGCTTTTACAGTATCAATGCAATATGCGAACTTAATTGTCTGTCCTCGACACGGGTGATATTTGTTCTTACTTTGAAAAAAAAAAAATAGACGAACAACAAAATAACAAAGCTGGTAAGCTTTGTAGCAGATTTAGCTAGCGACACCTATCCTAGCAACAAATCAGCTACGTAACCGAGTAACAAATTGACGTACCTAGTTGTCGACCAACGTGATTAAGAATGACCAAACAGCTCATATTTAAACATTGGCTAACTACACCCGTACTGGTTGACTAAAGATCACAGGTCACGAAAATGTAACTGATGTTCAGAGTATTTGTTACCACAGCTAGCTTAGCTAGAAAATGAAGACACTCTTAACCCACTTGAGATCATAGTCGTCGGGACAGAATCCTTGCTTCTTGCAAACGTCATCCAAAACCTAAAAAGAAGTACAAAAAATGTTCGCTTTAGAGAGCGAGCAGATGGTTTCGTTTAAATGCTGACATGTTGACGGTAGTAAGAGCACAATTTCACTGCACACAGCTGGCCGATCCAGCAAAACCTAACTGTCATTGTTCTGACGAAACTGGGAAATAACTCGCGCGGTTCTGTCACGACATAAGACACCTTGTTGATAAATAATGTACTTTAAAAGCCTGCATTCAACCTTCATCTTATTTACCTGTAATAAAGGCGTGCTGGGGGAGATTTTTACAGTTTGCCTCCGTCCATTCGGAGCGAGCACTGTCACGGCCGTACTGCTGGCTGCCATTGTGATGTGACGTCACATTGTTTGTTTGAATCAACTTTAATGACAGCGCTGTTCCAAAGCGTACAACTTACTACTGATGCGCGTTAATATCAGTAGGTTACATGCCCTTTTTATTTGACAAGCGTTTTCAGATAGGTTCATTCCTTTTGTAGGTGCTTCAGATGATCCGTAAAATACGACTGCTATATCTGCGTTTGTTAAATGAGTTGAAAAGTTTGAAAATAAGATGAGAACAGAATAGCCAATTCTATCCACAATAAATGTGCTCGACACGGCCAAAGTTTTCCTGTTACCAAAGAATATGAAATATGACGGTAATATTTTGTTCCATTTTAACGTAGTTACTAACATTTTTCTTGTTTACTGTATTGTTGAGTGACAGCTACTGACTGGGATGATGTTCCTCCTGCCGAAACTAACTCTCCTTTCTACTGTTAATGAGAAATATTCTGATTGATTGACTGATTCACAGGGAAGGTAACAGTTAAAATCAAATCAAAATGCATTTATATTCCGCATTTCACGAACGATTGTCACAATACGCTTCACAGACAACCCTGGCCTTAATACCCGCAGGAGCAAGCCTAAGGCAACAGTGGAAAGATAAATGGTAAATGGACTGCATTTAGCGCTTTTATCCAAAGCGCTTTACCATTGATGCCTCTCATTCACCCATTCACACACACACTCACACACCAACGGTGAAAGGCTGCCATGCAAGGTACCAATCATTACATTACATTACATTACATTACATTACATGCATTTGGCAGATGCTCTTATCCAGAACGACGTACAACAAAGTGTATAACCATAACCAGGAACAAGTGTGTTGAAAAGCCTAGAGGGAAATACAGTACCAAGTGCAGAGAACGACCGCGCAGTTTAATTTGGACCCTGTAGGTTAATCTGATGAACACAAACAAAAGCAGCAACAAAGCAGTCTATGCAAATAATACGAGCAATAATTGAGTAGGCACGAGTGCAATAACTAAGTCAACTAAGATAAACTGCTTACCTAGCTACAACCTTAAGCTAACATAGTCAAGACTACAGGGAGGTAGGGAGGGATGGGGAGAGGTGCAGCCTGAAGAGGTGAGTCTTCAGTCGTCACTTGAAGGTGGTCAGGGTCTCAGCTGTTCTGACCTCCACGGGAAGGTCATTCCACCATTGTGGGGCCAGAACAGACAGGAGACGTGATCGGGAAGTGCAAGTTCGAAGAGGAAGAGGTGCCAGGCATCCTGAGTTAGCGGAATGGAGGGGTCTGGCTGGCATGTAGGGTTTGAAGATCTTGTGGAGGTATGCTGGGGCTGATCCCTTGACTGCCTGGTATGCTAGGACCAATGTTTTGAATTTGATGCGAGCCATAACAGGCAGCCAGTGGAGGGTAGTGAGCAGGGTTGACGTGGGAGTGTCTGGGAAGGTTGAAGACCAGACGAGCTGCAACATTCTGAATGAGTTGCAAGGGTCTGATGGCAGATGCTGGTAGTCCAGCCAGAAGAGAGTTGCAGTAGTCCAGGCGGGATAGTACCATTGCTTGGACCAGGAGCTGGGTTGAGTAGGTGGTGAGAAAGGGGCGGATTCTCGATCAGCTCGTTGGGAGCAATTAGGGGTTGCTTAGGGACACTTCGACATGCCCAGGGCGGGGGATCAAACCACTCTTACCTCCTGAGCTATGTTGCCCCTGATAAAACTCCCTGGTAACAAATAGGAAGAAACGTCAGAAGGAAACAGACTCGGGGGGGTGGGGGGTGGGGGGACCCATCCTCCTCTGGTCAGCTCAATGTGTAGGTTTAAATTAACAACACAGTCAGTCAGTGTTCATGTGAATCAAATTAGTGGCAGCTAGGTGACACTCCTGAGATGGTGGCTCAGATCGAACAGTTCAGGAACAGTTATCTCTCTCACACTCCACCTCTGCATAAAAACCCTCACACAAACACAGCACCTCCACTGACACCGCCTGCACTCTTGTTGCAGACTTGTTGTTTTTGATTGGTTTGTGCTGCTGAAAGCTTGCGCACGATCTTCAGTCTCCTTATTTGAAACTACTGTTAGATCACGTTACATCAAAGAGGATCGGGATGGATCCATTTCATAAAAGGGACAGGCTTGGAATCACATCATCAGAAACAGGTGTCGGGGTCTCGCTCTGAGAACAAAGGCAAAGAATCGGCATCTATAAAACCCTCCGTATTTCACAGTATAGTTTATTTCAATTCCTTTTAAGTGGCATCCGAGCTTTCTTCTTCCAGAGCACAGACCTTCTGGCGCCTTTCTGAGTTTCTGTGACAAACGCAATACAAATATGAAGCTGTCATTTTCCTTATTGGACGTGCCACACTGGGAGCGTATTTAACACTGAGCCCACTCTGATGTAACAGTGCATTTTTTTATACAATTATTTTCACACAATACAAGAAAGTATGTTTTTTTATTTATTTTGTAAACGTGCCATGTCATTCATTTCTGTTGTTGTCTGTTTCTCTGCTGCTTCTGCTTTCACTGTGGATAACCTGGCAGAAAGGTGGTAAGTAAGCTGTGTTGGACTCGGCCTAAGTTTGTGGAAATGCTTGAATTGAGTGACAGTGCTTGGGGGCTGTGCCTCTCCCATCGCCCTCCCTGGAACGAATCAGCTACGAGCATCCGTCTGCGAGCGATTTAGGGCTGCATTTTGGGGTGGGGGGTGGGGGGGGTGGGCGGAAGAACTGTGATAAAACAGGGGGTGTAAGCCGAAGAGATGGGGCACAATCATGGACAGACAGCCACCGCTCTGGGACCTCTCCCACATGCCCAAATCTTAATGAGTGTCTGTCTGAAGTTCCCTCGATGAATGCCATCAGCTCAGCGTGTACAAATGCGCATCACACCCCACAGCTCAGCGCGTTCGACTGCACATCACACTGCTGCAGCTCAGCGTGTTCGACTGCGCATCACTGCAGCAGCTCAGCATGTTTGACTGCGCATCACTGCAGCAGCTCAGCATGTTTGACTGCGCATCACTGCTGCAGCTCAGTGTGTTCGACAGCGCATCACACTGCTGCAGCTCAGCGTGTTCGACTGCGCATCACTGCAGCAGCTCAGCATGTTTGACTGCGCATCACTGCTGCAGCTCAGTGGTAAATGGCAAATGGACTGCATTTATATAGCGCTTTTATCCAAAGCGCTTTACAATTGATGCCTCTTTCACCAGAGCAGTTAGGGGTTAGGTGTCTTGCTCAGGGACACTTCGACACGCCCAGAGCGGGGATCCAGCAACCCTCTGACTGCCAGACAACCGCTCTTACCTCCTGAGCTATGTCGCCCCACGTGTGTGTTCAACTGCGCATCACACTGCAGCAGCTCAGCATGTTTGACTGCGCATCACTGCTGCAGCTCAGCGTGTTCGACTGCGCATCACACTGCAGCAGCTCAGCATGTTTGACTGCGCATCACACTGCAGCAGCTCAGCATGTTTGACTGCGCATCACTGCAGCACTTCAGCATGTTTGACTGCGCATCACTGCAGCAGCTCGGCATGTTTGACTGCGCATCACGTCGGGCCACAGCAGACCCTGGGTGTCTGGCGTACGGGGCCTGCCAAGCTCTCTCTCCACATTTTTCAAGCGTGTTTCATTACGGAGTGCTTTCTATACAGGTCTATAGACTTCCCAACAGGATGACTCATGGACCAGAAGTCTTCTGAGAGGTTTCTGCATTTGCGGATGCATGCGTCCTCGACCATGCTGTTAAGAGTATTTTGCCAGTGATACATCTGTATTTCATTGAGCCTTGTTGATTGTTACGACTTGTATAGTTGGCCTAACTACTAACACCGTCCTGGCGTTAGTAGCTAGGCTTAACTAATGTATGTCGCTCTGGATAAAAGCATGTACCAAATGATTTTAATGTAGTGTAATGCAAGACCTAATGTGAGACGTACTATATAAGGCTTAGCAATCAACAAGGCTTTATTATATACTTATGTATAACTGGCAAAAGACGCTGGACTTTATCTTGATATATTAATCAAGATTAAGCCCACACTGTTAGGGACGCATTGATGCACTTGAATATACTTCCATTTGGAAATGTGGGGCGACATAGCTCAGGAGGTAAGACCGATTGTCTGGCAGTCGGAGGGTTGCCGGTTCAAACCCCACCCTGGGCGTGTCGAAGTGTCCTTGAGCAAGACACCTAACCCCTAACTGCTCTGGCGAATGAGAGGCATCAATTGTAAAGCGCTTTGGATAAAAGCGCTATATAAATGCAGCCCATTTACCATTTACCAAATGTATATTGCCCCGATAACATTGAAAGGTAGTGTCACTGAAATGTCAATGACAGGTACACATGTGCATGGTACTGACACAAATCTGCCATTGTGGCTACAGAGGTGGAAAGTCCAGGTTCTGAAAGTAAAACTCCTTTTGTTCCAATCACCCGGATTTGTTAAATAGCACAATTCATCAGCCAGGAGGCAGAGCTATTAGTGAAATCGGCTGTCTGAGTTCATGGGTGGAAGAAACACATGGCAAGACTTTTACTTTCTGGTCCCTGGACTTATGTGTGGATAAGTGGTCTGTGGTGTATTCTTTATAAACAACTGTGCGTATGAAAATATATTTCGTCAACTGATGGTGTGATTAAGACTTTTAGGCTAAGCTTTTGGCTTGTTGACAATGGTTGGAATTTACTTCCTGTAAAGGGGTGTAATCAAAATATCTAGATTATTTATTATTAATATATTTAATTATTCTTATTCAGATCTGATTAGCTAGGTAATCTCAAAGTTGTTCACAGGGTTAATACAAAAATAAAAGGTACATTATAAAAAGTATGCCATAGAATATTATCTTTTAATTTATTCTACTCATTTTTTAATCGTGTGCAAATTGGCTTTTTTGACATGCTCGTGGTATGTTTTCTTCTCCCTTGGGTAAACTGTTTGCCGTGGTTATTGCTCGGCATACATGAGCCTTTTCTCTTGTCTTTCGGTAGGTTTACTCACACCTCGCTGATGTGTTTGAAATCACCGCCTATAGAAGACGGGTCGGAGTAATCTACCGCCACAATTGATGGAGAGGTTCGCGCCGGCGGTCCGTTTAGCATCGTGTGTATTAGCAGCCTGTGTATTTGTCTGAGTGGACCGCTGTCCCGGGAGACAGGTCTATTGTAGTCCTGTTTTACATACTAACAAAAGAGCGCCCGTGCTGTATGGCCGCCCATCAGTGCGCGTGGGTTTCCCGGTAACCAAATAGCCGCGTGTGCTTGCGGGTCTATTGTTAGAAACAACAGGTTTCTGCAAGGTTAAGCGTTCCATTAACACCAGCCCTACACTCGTCTCTCATCTCGCCGCCTGGGGACTGATAAACTCTTACGAGGGGATCCAGCAAAGTCCATAAAGCACTAATGTATTTATGCATTTATTGTACGCAACGGCTAATGAAGACATAATCGACCCCCCTCAACGCGTAGCAGGAATGAGTCAATTATCATTGCAATTATGCTGGAAATTAAGCATCAAAGGACCATGAGTGTCAATCACTTCGAGATTCTCCGATGGGGTTCTGTTTTTTTTTCATTTTCCATTGAAGAGTTGTCTTACAATCAACATTTAAATGCATCTACAACATGCGCTATGTTTTTCAGTTTTAAACTCGTGGCAATTTGCACAATCTATCTGAAACATGACTGTATTTTTACACATATGGGACCAGAGAATGTTCTATGTGCTCTGGATTATTAACAGTGAATGAATGGTACAAGACCCTTGTTTTTCTTCATCTTTTTTCTTTATGAAGTTTCTGCCTATATCGACTACGTCTCCATTTATACACAACTGAGTTTAACAAGGGTCGGTCATTTGTTCTCAGGTTTGACCGTCTTTCTGTTTGACGTTGTTTATTTGAGTAAGTATATAGTCAAACAAACAATTGTGTGCATTAACAAATAGATTAGGCTAGCCTACTCAGTAGACTATAGTCTAAATGTTTTTTTTTTAATTTTAACGAAATGCAAATACACTTTTTCATCAATCCTATTATCTGGAAATGATCGAGATACCTATTATTGTAATGATGTACATACGTCAGACATCCAAGGCAGTAAAGGTCATATTTGCAATCAAATGTGTAAAATATAGGCCTACTGGAATCGTATTTGCATGTTATCTCCATCTAAATGCTGTCGTTTAGCCACGCTGAGAAGGCACGCGCTGAAGATATAAGCAACGGATTTGGCGTTTCACTGTAAACGCTAATACCAAAAATAACTCTTTGGATTGACCTTGGTATTTCCTGTTATTGGCGCTGTTATCTTTAAAGTGCTAAAAGTGACTGAGCGTTTACTTGACATCCTGTAATCTTAAAATTACAGACCTCGGCCGGCGTACAGACAACCGCGAATCAGCCGGGTTCATTTGACCTGTCAGTCTTCCAGGTTTTGCTCGCTCGCGGCTCTCTGTGCGTTTGCGCAGATTTAATGTGCCCTCGCGGTGGACGCAGAGAACGTAGATATATTGGCGAAGAATTCACGATATATGTTACCCGAAGAACACATTAATAGACTGATATGGGGTGAGCTGCTATAATAATGCAAACTGCACTGAAAAAAGTCATTTCGATTTATTCAGTTGAACTCTGGACAGTGCTTCCCCATGATTTTCTCTATTTCAATGGATCTTACAGATTTCTTCGCACCTTAAACATTAAATGATTGCGTTTAATAAAGATGGTCTGTAGATTGCGTGGAATGTAGATGGTCTGGTTGAATTCTCTTCAAGGAGATGCTCATTTTTTCGGTGAAGGGCGCGCGATGTGTCCATAGAAAGACGCGGTATGGGACTGGGGGTGGGGTGAAGAGGGAGGGGGAATGAAAGTGGCGGTTGCTTTGATCGTTAGGGGCCCCCTGTAAATAAAATAAAAAAAAGTGTCAGTGTGCTCTTTCCCAATCTGAAAAACCTAACTGCTCTGCGCCATTCTGGATATCGGGTCATCCTAAGGGAACTGGATTTGTTTTCCGCAAATAACCATGAGGTTAAATTGACTTGACTGACTTTAGTTAATTTCTTAAAGCTAAAGACACACCACACACGTGGGAAAATCTATAAATAACGGGGAACTGCTATACAATTAAGTTTAACTTTACTCTCCACTTCGGTTGAAATTGTATATTTGTTTCTGGCTCAGACTTACTCACAACAACACACATTAAACACATAAGGACGAACGATACAGTAGCCAACAATAAATAAGCACGCGGCGGCACGTGGGATACCAACAGCCCATCTGAGCGTAGCATCACAACCAAAATTTAAACGGCATCAGTGTGAGACCGCCAGGCTTGTAACCTGATACCGATTTTTCTTTTAAAAGGCTGACCTTGTGTAGGCTACTCAGAGCATCCGCTGCGCACATTAACTCAACAATTAGCTTACTATGAATACATACATATAGGCCACTGTTTCTAATGCACTTTCAAATTTTGTATTGTAAAATAAAAATCTCGAGGCCCATACAGTTCACATTAAATGTATTATTATTACTATTATTGATATTTCCCAAATTATGACATTATTTCAGTTATTGTCTGTCGTGATTACGCCGTTGAGTAGGAAAGACAAGGGGAGCTCAGGCCTATAAAAACGAACGGACTGAGAAACATGAGAATCGAGAGGCGGCATCCTCCTATATGGACACTAAACCCAAATAAATAGCTTTGCCCTTAAACGTTATTTGCGTATCAATCCTTGCAAATTGCCCATGGCGTGCGCCAGTCAGTTAAAAACGGAAGTGTTTCCCTTCCGTCGCAGCTATCACAGAAACGCCTATGGGCGCGCGCCCCATCCGATCCTCATTTCTTAAAAGGTTACGTGAAGGTGAGCGGTCTTGTTTTAGGGAAATTGCCTCTGTCTGAATAAACAAACTGTGTCTTCCTTATCCTCCTTGGCTATCGGCGAGGAAATAAAACTTCAAACGGAGTCCTAAGCGCTTTAAAAGCGCCGTGTTTGTCCAAGGCCATGGGGGGTGGTCGGGCGCGGTGGAAGGGGGGGCTATTGCATTGCAAATCGGAAGTATCCAAGGAAAAGTGAAGATATTTGATTCATTACAAATAAATACTTTCTGATGCTCTGTTCTGTTTTTATGCGGGGATTAGTGGAAACGAACAATATTTTACACATTTATAGCCTACGCGTGTACTGCCGTTCTGCCACAAACCAAATTATAGTTCCATTGTAATTTTTTGAATCTGGAGAAAGTGCTGCTATAGACTGTGGCACCGTTTGTTTGTTTGTTTTACTTTCCAGCCATTGAGGCGAACGAGTTACATGAGAGTAATTCTCACTCAATAAATTGGTTTGGAATGGAACGCAGCATTCCAAGCCACGGAAAAACAGTACATCCGGAGGGGGGGGGGGGGGGGGTAGGGGGGAACATCGCACATCAGAGGAGCCAGCGCGTGGGCATCTTTCTCAATAAATTAGAAGTGGAGAAAGTATGCCTCACGAGACCACGCCCCGAGTCCAGCCCTCTGTCGTGATTGGCTCAGGGGACCGAGAAGGGGGAAAAGTTTGAATAAAAATCCAATGTCTGTGGTGGGTAGAATTATTAATTCACAGCAGGCGAGACCCAGGACCGTTACATTAATGAGGATTTCCAATCACTATTCATAAAAGTTTGGGACTAAAGCAAGAAAGGGCACAGGCATTTAGAAACTTGTTGAGTAAAAATAACCGTTAAAATATTAAAAACTACGAATGTACTTTCTTAATATATAATACAAGGTACTATTTTATTCATTTTTTGGGGGGAAGCTGCATCAGCAAATATGCCACAAAATCAAAAGCATATCTTTTTATATGCTCAGGGAACATTTTGCAGCGGGTAAAAAACCGTGAACACCTGATTCTCACCACTGAAAAATAAGTGCCAAGAGAAGTTTGCTTCAGAATCTCAAGTTTCCTTTTTTAACAGTTCTATTAATTATTGTTTCCATTATATCATTTTGCTTTTGCTCCAAACATCTATCCGAAAACAGCAGGAAGAAGACATCTCCAGATAGCCCCCTGAACCGAGCAAGTCAAGGTGAGACGGAAAATGAACTCCTGCAAGTGGTACCAGAGAACCATTCGGAGTCCGAAGCTGTTCCACTCGGTTCTGCTGCTCGTGCTGCTGCAGTCAGGAGCTCTGGGGGCGAGGAAGCTGCGAGGCAGCCGCGCGCAGCCACGACGGGCACAGCCGTCCCCGCAGTACAGGGAGCGGGGCGAGGCGACCGAGAGCTTTCCCTTGGACTTCACCGCGGTCGAAGGGAACATGGACAATTTCATGACCCAAGTGAAGAACCTCGCGCAGTCCCTCTACCCGTGCTCTGCGCAGAAACTCGACTACGACATGAAGCTGCGCTTTTTGGAGAATACGTCGGTCACGTGCAACGATGGAACCCCGGCGGGGTGAGTGCCTTGTTGTCTGACAAATCATTAGAGTAAAGTGCTTTTTTAGAATGTGGATTTGCCGACTTTGCTGGTATACCAAAGATCACGACAGACAGAATCGCGCGGCGTCCAGTTACCCGGGTGTGTTTTTTCCCCTGTGACGCGAATACATGCAGCGGCTGTGCAGCTGCGGCCGGGCACCGGAATTTAATGCTGAGTGTCCTCTGATCCCTGTCAAACATTTGCCCTGAACCCCGGCGCTACATTCCTTTCATCAGCGAATGTCCCGCAGTGGAATTTGCGGTGTGACCACAGCGAAGAATGCTTTTCATGTGGGCGCCACTGGGTTGAAAACGAATGCACCACATGCAACGTAGTATGGCGAAACAATTATTTCAAACACACTGCTTTAGTTGCTCCGGCGGTTTCAAACAGAACAGAGTAGAACCACACTTGTTTGTGTTATTCATTGCAGCTCCTTCTCCGATACTTTTTCATTTCATTTTAGAAACATAACAAAATTGTAATATTGTGTCGCTTTTGAAGAAAAACCGAAACACAACAAATTTCGGTCAAGCAGAATTGACGGGACTAGCTGCAACAGGTGTCTTCGTGAGCGCGCATGGAATTCACGGTTTAGAGGGGGAACCAGTAGCCAATTAGCAGTTCCCTCTCCTCGGAAAGAACAATCAATCCTAGCGGGAAATTGAAATTTTGATGGCACAGTTGATGTCAACGAAATATTCGACTTCATAGATAAATATATATTTCACACCAAAATTGTTTCCAGACACGCTTCTAAAAAAAATGACATGCGAACGAAATTTTATTCAGTGAATTTTTTCTTCTGTTTTTTTTTTTCCTGCTTCCTTTGTCGGCGGCTGGATTGCGCAACCCATCAAAGGGAACGACACTGGCAACGGGCTATTGCTTGTTCATTGTATGATTCCGTTTTCTTTTGTGGCCTAAATATGCGGGCTGTAAACTGTCCGCGCCTCTTATGCGGGAACACAGGATTGCAAATACCCGTGAGCTCAAATATAAATCACGTTTTATAGACTCGGAACTTTTTGTAAAGCAGCATATCGCGGTTCGGGGTGACACTTAACGGCGGTTCCCAACCACGGTCTTGGGGAACCCTGTGCACGCGGGTTCCCGTTCCAACCACAATTGCAACCCCAGAATTTTAACAAAGCTGTTTAATAAAATTTTTCTTAATTAAGCGTTTTTCGTGATTGGAGGGATTGTTTACCCTCTTAAGCCACATTATGTCACAAATAGCTATGCATACCACAACGAAGTCACATGTTCACGTTGTGCTGATTGTGCTATGTTGAAAAATAATTGCTTAAATGAGGTTAAATATATATATATATTTAACTGAACAAATTAAAAGTGTGGCCACTAAAGCTAACCATTTGGTAGATAATTAAGAATTAAAAGACAAAGTTAATGATATCAAGCCAAACCTGCATTGTATTAATAAGGGAATAATGACGAAATAACTTAAACACATCAGCTCAACAACCTAATTGTCAGCGTATTGATTCACCTCAGTTTTTAATATGATCTGTTAAAAACGGTAACCTATTTTTAGGGAATTGCAATATAGCACAAGAAGCAAAATTTGAATATGGGACTTTTATTCTTGGCATAAATAGCTATTTCTGACACAGTGTGGCTTAAGAATCCCTCTAAACATGAAAAGCACCTAATGAAGAAAAAACTGCAGCCTGTTAAAATTCTGGAATTGCAATTGTGGCTAGAACGATAGCCAGCACACACAAGGGATCTCCAGGACCAAGGTCGGAAATCACGGCTTTAAGAAAACATTTGTCTTCTCAAGAGGGATCAACGTATCCGAAGAACCAAAAAAAAACAAAACAAAAAAAAAACATGACGTGTAATAAGGACAGTAAGTTTAACAATGGGGAAAAGGGTGAATTCGTTAGGCTGTGAGGGTTACTCTAATGGAAACGTCCGCAGACATATATCTAAATCTTGCTTTATGACTTCACTGCGGTCGGTGTCAAAAATCATCTGACTGATGTATTGTCAAATCACCTGTCACACCTGAACAAGTCCCAGGGTTGGTAACTAGCAGAGATTTTATGACCGTTTTCTCTGGCAAAACTGATTTGCGTAAAGGAGTTGGACCGTTTTCACTGGCAAAACTGATTTGCGTAAAGGAGTTGGACCGTTTTCTCTGGCAAAACTGATTTGCGTAAAGGAGTTGTTTTTCGTGGTGTAGAAAACGTTTAAGTTGTCACAGAAATGTATCTGTAGTCAAATCATCCGGCATGCCTAGAAGAGGCGCGGGGCAGAACCACTCCGAGGCCAGTCACGCGACTCGGCGCCGTATGTGTGCATCGGTGTCGGCATGAGTGCGGGGCGGCGGGGGAGAAACGCATTCCAGACAGATTTTTTAAGTAGCACCCCGCGGATGTCCAGCGCCTCCGAGATGAATCGTCGGGGGGAGAGAGGTGGATTTCGAGCAAAAGCTCCGACGTGCACAGACGGCAGTCTGGCTGCTGCGCGGGGTAATCAAAGTTCACGCGCTCAAGTCACGAGCGGGAGTTGGGGCCCTCCAGAGGTCGGTTCCGACAGAGTGTTTTTTTAATTTTTTTTTTTTTTTAATAGTCTCTCTCGGTCTGTCTTTTCTTTTTGGAGTGGCATCCTGCGCGTGACCCCATTCCGCAAAAACACTGTTTAATATACAGCACAGTGTATATAAGCGTTTGTAGTTTTTTGTCACAGCGGGGCTTTGGCGTTGCAACAGTGAGGACCTCGCGGTCGCCAGCCTGTCGGCCCCGTTGCTCTCTCTGTACTGTCTCTGTGTCGAGGCGTGTCGCCCGGGCAGCACGCAGAGCGCAGTGAATTACTCACGCGGGGCCTCGGCAGATCAAAAGGATTCTTGGCGTAAAGACGCAGCGGTTTATGTGATGCCGAATTACTCGCGCGGCGCGTCTGGCTGCATTCAAAAACTACCCTCCTCACTCACCCGACGCATGCGCGCTCCGTGCCCCCCTCTCCAGAGCAGAAAGACTCTTCCCCTGTCTGGTATGTCTGTGTGCAGAAACAGGCTTATTTTCACAGTGGTAGTAATTACAAAATTGAAGCTTGTGAGGAAGGAAAGAGGAAAAGAAGCGCACACACAAATGCACACACTCTCACACATGCACACATACGCACACACACACACACACTCTTTCTCTCTCACACACGCAGAGGTCAGTGTGTTGTAATCGTGGCTGATTTCTAGGAACAGGACGGATGGCAGTCGCCCAGATGGAGCCAGGCAGGGAACGCTGGAGGCAGGGCCTGTGGGTCGAAGGTTCTGGGTTCCGGATGGAGATTAACTTGTTTATCTGCAGCTAATGCCAAAGATTCACATAAACAGAGTGACAGAAATGGCAGATGGTGGCTCAGAGACTGCATGTGTGCTGTGTGCAATGCGACGATGCACAGGAGTGCTGCAGCGAAGGAGAGCCACCGGCATCATGCAGCAGTGCAGCTCATAATGCAGCAGTATAGCTCATAATGCAGCAGTGCTGCTCACCATGCAGCAGTGCAGCTCATAATGCAGCAGTGAAGCTCAATGCAGCAGTGCAGCTCACCATGCAGCAGTGCAGCTCATCATGCAGTGCTGGGCTGCAGAGATGCATTATGCTGCAATCTTGCATGGAGAGGTGCTTACCTGCGCTGCCCCCCACCCCCACCCCACCCCACCAGCTCTTGTTGCAAACACACCTCCTTTGATTCAGGGAAGTGCACGTAAAGGTGGGGTCCACTGCCTGGTTCCATTCCCATCGGGCTGACTCTCACTCCCTGCTCTGGCTCTGTGTCAAAACACATACAGCAGTCATTGAATTCCCTCCTGGGCCCTGTTTCCCCAAGCAAGATTACTGAGTTCACTGGATAACCGTGCTGAGTAAAACCCAGAACAGCTCTTTTTCTACGTTCCAAATTTGGGAGGGTTCCGGGTTTTACTCAGTGCAGTTATCCAGCGAACTCAGTAATCCTGCTTGGCGAAACAGGCCCCTGGTCCAACACGCGTGTGCCAAGTGGGCTGTGCCCCATCCAGCACACGTGTGTCAGTCACGTACATTTCGCTCAGTCTCCATGTACAGGACACATGTGCGTCAAATGTTAAGCGTGTGTATGTGTGTCACGCGCATGTTTCCTGAGCTCGCACTGCCACCCTCCTACCCACCAGATCGCTGGTGGCACAATCGCAGAGGACGAGAGCTGTCTGGAAGCTAGCATTAGCGTTGGCGTGTCACATTAGCCTTAGCATTAGTGTTGGCATTAGCATTGGCCTGTAGCATTAGCGTTGGCATGTCACATTAGCGTTAGCATTAGCATTAGTGTTGGCATTAGCAATGGCGTGTAGCATTAGCGTTGGCATGTCACATTAGCGTTAGAATTAGCGTTGGCATGTTGCATTAGCATTGGCATTAGCATTGGTGTGTAGCATTAGCGTTAGCATTAGCATTAGTGTTGGCATTAGCAATGGCGTGTAGCATTAGCGTTGGCATGTCACATTAGCGTTAGAATTAGCGTTGGCATGTTGCATTAGCATTGGCATTAGCATTGGTGTGTAGCATTAGCGTTGGTGTGTCACATTAACGTTAGCATTAGCATTGGTGTGCAGCATTAGTGTTGGCATGTCACATTAGTTTTAGCATTAGCATTAGCATTGGTGTATAGCATTAGCATCAGTCTTGGTTTGTTGCATTAGGGGGTAAACAGCTGTGTAAGTTTCGGTTAGTTTTCACCCCAGCTAACAGTGGGACGTTCAGGACCCCTCGGCTGATAGAAGGGCGATTGGCTCGCCCTGCTGCGCAGAAAGCCCCCCGTGGCCAGCCGTTAACAGCCTGGCGCCTCTCGCAAAGCGGGAAAAAAAAAACTCCACTGCGTAGAAAAGCACTCGTGGCCAAAGTCGTTAACCAGCCCCTGGCCTCGTACAAACAATCCCGCGCGGTTCCAGCTTGGATCAGGAGTCGCTCTGATAGAGCGTCGCCCGCCCCTGCTACACGCATTACGCTAATTCGGTAATTAAATTTCTTTTCAGGACTCCTTTTGAAAACTGGCCCAATCCCCTCTATTGGAAACAAAAAAAGAAAAAAAGAAGAGAGGCATTCTAGCCATGAAATGAAAGCCAAATGTTCTCCCTCTGATCAAAGGGCCGGGCTGCGGCACATGTTTTTTGGAGTTGCAATGCGGAGCAACTCGATGTGCAGAGCGACATGGCGCTAACGGACAGGAACTCGCAACCCCTTCGTGTTACCATGGAGATAATGAGCGTGTGGCACCAGCCATTTTATTTCATTTTTTATGATTTTTCAAAAATCCCTGCACTGTCACTCTGGGATTTGTGTTTTATTTTTTGTTTTTAATGGATTGGTGCCACACAGATGCTATGCAGATTTTCTGATCGCTATAGTGTGTGGACGCGCATCTGTTACTGATGTTTTGCCAACGGGATGAGTCCGTCCAGATCGTATAAAGCTTTCTGAGCCTGAATACGCGGCGGTGGTAGGGAAGAGTGAAAGTGTGCTTGAAATTCTGTGTCCTGTGTCTGTTCTGCTAATTAGCGCGCGTCTGTACTGCGAATGAGTGCAACTGATTACGTGTCTGTACTGCGACTCAGTGCAACTGAATACGTGTCTGTACTACGACTGAGCATGTGTCTGTACTGAGTGTCTGTACTGCAACTGGGCGTGTGTGTGTACTGTGACTGAGTGTGTGTCTGCACTGAGTGTGTCTGTACAGCAACTGAGTGTGTGTCTGTACTGAGAATGAGCGTGTCTGTACAGCAACTGGGTGCCAAGTGGGCAGTGCCCATCCAGCTAACGAGTGTCAGGCATGTGCATGTCCCTCAGACTCCATGTACAGGACACGTGTGTCATATGTTAAGCATGTGCATGCGTGTTACATGTATGTTTCAGAGCCCTGGCCTTGGGGCCTCTTGCCCTGTTCCAGGTGCATACTGCACCCGCAGAGCTTCTCCAGCGGGGGAAGCTCTTCGTGCGTTTGGGTCTGAGCTCTTCTGGCCCAAAGCTTGTGTCTGAGATGGGTGTGATGCTGGCCACTTTTTTCTTTTTAAATGAAGTTTTGAAATACTTGGATGGCGTGAAAAACAGAAATCCGCAGTTATACAAGCACACATGCCCATGCACACACACACACACACACATACAGACACACACACACACACACACCCACGTACACGCACACACACGCCTGCACACGCACACACACCCACACACACATGCCTGCACACATACACACACACACACACAATCAAGCACTGCCATTAGTGTCACCTGTTGGTCCTCTAGCATTTTTGTCTAGTCACAGAGCGAGTTGCTAGTCCTGTATGTTTGCTGTCTATGGCAAAAAACCTTCTGTTCACAGACACACAATCAGGAACTCAGTCTTCAGGCTGGATTTCTGTAGGTTTTAATATTTACAAAAGAAATCTTAGATGAATCAAGGTCAGGATCTTTTGGAACCAGCACTTGATGACAGACCATTGCTATGTTTGAACACCAAGTCCAAACACATGTGTGTGTGTGTGTGTGTGTGTGTATGCATTTGTGCGTCTTAATTCATCATGGGATGGTTTCCTGTGGACTCTTGCGTAGATGAGATCACAGACAGCCCCATGAACTCTTGACTCTGCCGTGGAATTCTGCAAAAACATTCCATCCCGTGTGCTAGAACAGCGGAGGCGCTACGGCAACGGCGGAACACGTGCGTCACCATGGTTACGTCCCCCTGCAATGCCGATGCTATCTCGGGAAGGAGGAGGCAGTGATTAGACTGAAAGGAAGTGTAGCAGCACAGAAGCCCCCTGCAGAAACAGCCAGTTTAGCGCAGCTGTGAGATGGCACAGTTAACCAGCCAGTTTAGCACAGCTGTGAGATGGCACAGTTAACCAGCCAGTTTAGCACATCTGTGAGATGGCACAGTTAACCAGCCAGTTTAGCACATCTGCGAGATGGCGCAGTTAACCAGCTAGTTTAGCACAGCTGCGAGATGGCACAGTTAACCAGCCTGTTTAGCGCAGCTGTGAGATGGCACAGTTAACCAGCCAGTTTAGCACATCTGTGAGATGGCACAGTTAACCAGCCAGTTTAGCACAGCTGTGAGATGGCACAGTTAACCAGCCAGTTTAGCGCAGCTGCGAGATGGCACAGTTAACCAGCCAGTTTAGCACATCTGCGAGATGGCGCAGTTAACCAGCTAGTTTAGCACAGCTGCGAGATGGCACAGTTAACCAGCCTGTTTAGCGCAGCTGTGAGATGGCACAGTTAACCAGCCAGTTTAGCACATCTGTGAGATGGCACAGTTAACCAGCCAGTTTAGCACAGCTGTGAGATGGCACAGTTAACCAGCCAGTTTAGCGCAGCTGCGAGATGGCACAGTTAACCAGCCAGTTTAGCGCAGCTGCGAGATGGCACAGTTAACCGCAGGTCACCTTTGCTCCAGATGTATGAAATCACTAGTCAGGCATTTATGGTATGCTAGCTCATTAACTCTTACTTTGCACATTAGATGGGTGGGTTTTAAGGAAGGAAACTGACTTTGGCCTCGTGAAACCTCTCCCTGTTCTATTAGGGAAGGGCTGTAATGCCTCTCAAAATGGCATGATTGTGTGAGTGTCTGTGCTGAGTGTCACAGTATTGTGTGCGTATCTGTGCAAAGTGTTAATGACAGGATTGTGTGAGTATCTGTGCTAGGTTTTAATGACAGGTTTGTGTGAGTGTTACAGTATTGACAGGATTGTGTGAGTATCTGTGATAAGTGCTACAGTATTTTGCGAGTATCTGTGCATGTGTCTTGAAGGGAGGGGGGGACAGATGTGGCAAATCCAGGTTCAGAAAGTAAAAGTCCTCCCCAGGATTTTATTCCGATCACCTGGACTTTCTACTTAGCACAACCAGGCAGTCAGATGATAGACCTAATTAGTGAAATCAGCTGGCCGGAGTTCATGGGCAGAAGAAACATGTGGCAGGACTTTTACGAGGGGGCGGGGGTGGGGGTGGGGGGGGCAGGTTGGGGCTCAACCCCCCCACCCTGTGTCCGAGGCTTGAACAGCTGCCCTTCAGGAGAAGAACACCGCCCGTTTCCATGCCAGCGAGCACACGGCGGCACACCAGCGGGCCGCCGTTGGCACAGCCGTCACTGCAGCGGTCCGCCGTCGGCACAGCCGTCACTGCAGCGGTCCGCCGTCGGCACAGCCGTCACTGCAGCGGTCCGCCGTCGGCACAGCCGTCACTGCAGCGGGCCGCGAGCGAGAGGAGGCTCAGCCGCTGCAGGAATTTTAAAAATCCGGTGAACGGCGCTGCCGCTAGCCGACTGCTGTAGCGCCAGCTCGTGCCAACAGCTGTGCAGCTGTGCCAACCGCGGGCTGGCAGGTGCTTGCTTGCGGAGGAGCGGGGCGGGGCGAGGCAGGGGGGCCTTGGGGGGCGGGGCGGGTGTTCATAATCCGTGTCCTTCCCACACTCGTCCAGTTTCCCAGATCTTCATGGAAAGGCGATTTTTTAAAGTCACTTTGAACATTTGTGGAACAGGCTTCAAATAATATTTTGTTTTTAAAAAATTTTTATTGCAGAAAGAAACATTTTTTAAATTTGGATTGGTCAGACTCATTGGTTATTTGTGTTCATTTTAATGATAGGTCATGTGCTTCGGCAACACCGGGCGATCCCATGCCCATTATACAAAGCACAAACCCATTGCCCTGCTGCTGGGGTTCCTGACCGTCATGTTTCATTTAGGATCACGGCGTGATAGATCTTGTTATTGTCTGTGGACAGGAACCTGAACAATGGTCTTTATCCTTGTAGGTACTACATAAAGGAGTCCAAGGGCAGCCGGAGATGGCTGATATTCCTGGAAGGTGAGTGGAACCCTGAGAGATATACTGTACTCTGTAGAACCCTGAGAGTTCACTGTTCTGTGTAGAACCCTGAGAGTTCACTGTTCCCTGTGGAACCCTGATAGATCACTGTTCTCTGTAGAACCCTGAGAGATCACTGTTCTCTAGATACATGGAGAACCCTCTGAGTTTGCATTTGGGAATTTGGCGGATTGTTTTATTCCACAGTGACCTACTAAGCTTACATTTTTTACATAGAATCTTGACACGCAAAAGTAATTCTTTTGAGATTCGATGCAATGATTGAACATTAAGAGAGCTTGTCCTGAGTCTCCTGTCCAAGCACAAAGCTTCCTGTTCTAAATGGCTCTGGCCTGAAGTCTCATTGGTGTACTGTGTCGGGCCCTTGTGTGTATTTAGTACGTAAGTCTGAGCTTTCTGTCTTTTCTCACCTGTAGTTTGCTTCTTGTTTCCGCTTTTCTCGTTTTTGTGCTGTGGCTCCTCAGGGGGCTGGTACTGCTTCAGCAAGGAGAACTGTGATGGCCGGTACGAGACCATGAGGAGGCTAATGAGCTCATCCAAGTGGCCACAGACCAAGACAGGTGAGAGACTGCGGCAATGACACCACTCAGACTGCAGCACTGACATCACTCTGACTGAGACTGCAGCACTGACATCACTCTGACTGAGACTGCAGCACTGACATCACTGAGACTGTGGAACTGACATCACTGAGACTGAGACTGCAGCACTGACATCACTGAGACTGAGACTGCAGCACTGACATCACTGAGACTGCAGCACTGACATCATTGAGACTGAGACTGCAACACTGACATCACTGAGACTGAGACTGCAGCACTGACATCACTGAGACTACAGCACTGACATCACTGAGACTGAGACTGCAACACTGACATCACTGAGACTGAGACCGCAGCACTGACATCACTGAGACTGAGACCGCAGCACTGACATCACTGAGACTGAGACTGCAACACTGACATCACTCTGACTGAGACTGCAACACTGACATCACTGAGACTGAGACCGCAGCACTGACATCACTGAGACTGAGACTGTGGAACTGACATCACTGGGACTGTGGCACTGACATCACTGAGACTGAGACTGTGGAACTGACATCACTGGGACTGTGGCACTGACATCACTGACTGAAAGGTGCGGGTTGGGCCTGGCTGTAGTGTTCTGCTCCTGCAGTGGAGGGATTTTCACTGGGCCTGTGTACAAGTGGCTCTGGCTTAATGA
>CM077285.1:77855705-77990705 GCA_039654925.1 Anguilla pacifica | reverse complement strand
GTGGTAAGTTGACTGTCCTCCTCTCTGCAGATGAATATGCCTTCATGGGGACTTTGATCATTAAGGAGGTGGTGAAAGAACTTTTGACCAAAGGACTGGAAAATGCCAAAGTGCTGCTGCTGGCTGGGAGCAGGTAGGTTTGTGCTGTGTGTGTGTGTGTGTGTGTGTGAGTGTGTGTGAGTGTGTGGGTGTGTGTGTGCGTGTGTGTGTGAGGTTTTGTTGGGTTAGTGTTTAATGACCCATGTGTTTGTGCGGTTCTGTTGGGTCAGTGCTGGTGGGACAGGGGTACTGCTGAATGTGGACCAGGTGGCGGAGCAGCTGGTGGAGTTGGGGCACACAACCATCCAGGTGAGAGGGCTCTCCGACTCGGGCTGGTTCCTGGACAACAAACAATACCGCGGCACCGACTGTGTGGACACCATCAGCTGTGCCCCGACCGAGGCCATCAAGAGAGGGATAAAGTAAGAGAGAGTTTCATTCAGTATGACTACATTACCCATGAGCCACTGCTCTGTCCCTCTATGAAACTACATTGCCCATTAGCCACTGCAGTGTCTCTATTCAACTACATTACCCATGAGTCACTGGACTATCACACTATTCATCTACATTACACACGAGTCACTGCTCTGTCCCACCATTCAGTTACATTACCCATGAGTTAAACTAATTTACCCATGAGCCACTGCAATGTCACCCTATTCAACAACATTACCCATGAGCCACTGTGCTGTCTTTTCATTTAATGCATCCCCATTACCCATGAGCCACTGGTCCATCTCTCCACTCAATACAACTTCATTAACTACTCTTTTGGCGCTCCATTCAGTACAACTACATTACCCCTGAGCCACTACTCGACTACTGTCTCACCATACAATACAGTGACAAAACCAAAGAGCCACTTCTCGGCCATTTCTCAGAATAAGGAACTGCATTACCCATGGGCCACTGCTGTGTGCATGGTGGTCACAGAAGATGGACCATGTGGTTGTTTTTGTTCAGGTACTGGAGTGGTGTGGTCCCAGAGCGCTGTAGACTGGCCCATGAGGGGGAGGAGTGGAACTGCTTCTTTGGATATAAAGTTCACCCCACGCTGAAGAGTAAGATCTGACTTGTCATGGTAAAAAGTAGACATGTTTTTTGATGCATTGCAGAGACAACACGGTAAACGGTGTGAAACATTAAAGTCCACACAGATAACATAACTGTGCACATAACAGTGAACAACCTCAAGACCCAACACTGTGAGTCTGTAAACAACTGTGTGTGTCTGTATCACACTGCTCTATGCAGGAGCAATGTCTCTGTACCTCTGTGTGAGTAATGTAAATAACTTTGTATGTGTAGCTCTGTGTGTAACTCTGTGAGTAATTGTGTGTGTATCACTCTGTGTAACTCTAAGTAATTATGTGTGTATCACTCTGTGTAACTCTGTGAGTGATTGTGTGTGTATCACTCTGTGTAAGTAACTGTGTGCAGCTGTGTGTAACTGTGTGTATCACGCTGTGTAAGTAACTGTGTGCAGCTGTGTGTAACTGTGTGTATCACTCTGTGTAAGTAACTGTGTGCAGCTGTGTGTAACTGTGTGTATCACTCTGTGTAAGTAACTGTGTGCAGCTGTGTGTAACTGTGTGTATCACTCTGTGTAACTGTGTGTAACTGTGTGTGTAACTCTGTGTGTAACTGTGTATCACTCTGTGTAACTCTGTGTGTAACTGTGTGTAACTCTGTGAGTAATTGTGTGTGTATCACTCTGTGTGAGTAACTGTGTGCATCTGTGTGTAACTGTGTGTATCACTCTGTGTAACTCTGTGTGTAACTGTGTGTATCACTCTGTGTAACTCTGTGTGTAACTCTGTAACTCTGTAACTCTACCCAGGCCCGGTGTTTGTGGTGCAGTGGCTGTTCGATGAGGCCCAGCTCACGGTGGATAACATCCATCTAACCGGCCAGCCAGTGCAGGAGAGCCAGTGGCGCTATATCCAGAACCTGGGCAGTGAGCTGAGGAACACGCTGAAGGATGTCCCGTAAGCAGCAGAGCTTGCATCCCCCCTAAAGCAGCACATGGGCTCACATCCCCTCTGACAGCTACTCTGTTGCAGCAGAAAATGGGTTCAAATCCCCCCTGGACAGCTGGCCTGTTACATTAAGTCATTGGCTCAAATGTCCTGTTACATCAGGCCATGGGTTCTTAGTGGAGGTGGTACAGCAGGACACGGGTTCAAGGGTGCAAGTCTCCTCAGTCAACTAACTGGCGACAGCAAGAAATGGGGTCACATCACAACAATAAGCTGGTTCTGTGCACATCGAGTTGCTGTTTTTCCATTCTGATTTTGTTTCCCTTTGATTCTGGTCATGGTTCAGGTTCAGGTTCAGGTTTTCACCCCCAGCTCTTTGATTCTGGTTCTGGTTCAGGTTCTTTCTCCCAGATTTTTGGTTTTGATTCTGGTTCAGATTTTGACTCAGTTCTGATTTTTGTCCCACAGGGCCATGTTTGCTCCTGCCTGCTTATCACATGAAGTGATCACCAGAAAGTGAGTAAAAAATCCCATAATTCCCTGTCACTGTATGTTGTTACAGCCTCCCAATTATGCCTCCTTTACTTCCTGTCTTTGAATGACAGCTCCCCAATCATGTCTCCCCACTTTACTTGCAGTCTTTGAGTGACAGCTCCCCAGTCACGCCCCCTCCCCTCCCCTCCCCTCCGCTTCCTCTCTCTGAGTAACAGCGCCCCCCTCTGGTGTGTTGCAGCTACTGGTTGGACATCCAGGTGAAGGGCACCTCCCTGCCCAGGGCCCTGCAGTGCTGGGACCGCAGTCTCCACGACAACAGCAAGAGCAACAAGGCCCCGCCCAAGGGCTGCCCCGTGCACCTGATTGACAGCTGCCCCTGGCCGCACTGCAACCCCACCTGCCCCACCATCCGGGACCAGCTGACGGGCCAAGAGATGAACGTGATCCAGTTCCTCATGCACATGGGCTTCGACGTGCAGAAGATGGCCCAGCAGCAGGGCATGGAACCCAGCAAGCTACTGGGCATGCTCAGTAGCGGCAGTTAAAAACAGCTGGCGAGCCAGGCGCGCTCCCTGTTTCCCTGTCTCTCTTCCTGTTTCCCTCTCTCTCTTCCTGTTTCCCTCTCTCTCTGTCTTTATCTATCTCTCTATCTCTTCCTGTTTCCCTCTCTCTCTTCCTGTCTTTCTGTCTCTGTCTTTATCTATCTCTCTCTCTCTTCCTGTCTTTCTGTCTCTGTCTTTATCTATCTCTCTATCTCTTCCTGTTTCCCTCTCTCTCTTCCTCTGTCTTTCTGTCTCTGTCTTTATCTATCTCTCTATCTCTTCCTGTTTCCCTCTCTCTCTTCCTCTGTCTTTCTGTCTCTGTCTTTATCTATCTCTCTATCTCTTCCTGTTTCCCTCTCTCTCTTCCTCTGTCTTTCTGTCTCTATCTTTATCTATCTCTCTCTCTTCCTCTGTCTTTCTGTCTCTGTCTTTATCTATCTCTCTATCCCTTCCTGTTTCTCTCTCTGTGTCTACCTCTGTCTCTCTCTCTCTCTCTCTCTCTCTCTCTCTGGCTCTCTCTCCATCTTGAGCTCTTACACACTCTCCTGTGTTGGACACACCCCTTCACCTCCCTTCACTTGCTTCGGGTTATTTTTTCCCCTGAAGGACGTTCACAGGAAAATGGCCGTTTTCTTCTGGAGAGAAGGAGCAGGGACAGAACATCGTGTTTTATGTTTTTTTTTTTTTCAGGAATGTTCCGTCCGTGTGAGCTCAGCGGTAATCCTCCTCCTGTCCTCTGGGTGTCGCTGTAATCACTGCTCTGTGGTGAATTATGTCAGAAACTTTTCGTGGTGATGTGATGAAAAATAAATGCCCCTCTCCCCACCATGTTCCCACCCCTTCCTTCCTGCCCCCTGTTGCTATTGCCCTGTTCTACTCCTTTGGCTCCTCCCTGTTGTGGTAGCCACACCCCCCTGTTCTGATTGCCTGCCTTTTTTCCTTCGACAACCTTGCAAGGACGGCTATGACTGGGCAACATCGAAGAGAGAGTCACCACGGCAACACGACAAAAAGGCACAACCCTCCGCAACTTCTTTTTTTTCCTCTTATGATTTATCTTTTGGTTGTAAAAGAAAAAACTAAGGAACGTAATCCCGTTTTAAGGATTCTCATTTTGCATTTTTTTTTTTTTTTTGTGGTTTGGTTTTGTTTTGCTTTTGCTTTTTGTTTTGTTTTAAATCTGGGTCATCTGGTCAAAAAAGCCAAGGACTCAATGATCTTAATATGGTGTATTCTCTGTGTAATTTCAACATGTGCATAAATATAAATGTAGTGTAAATGTATGCAGAAGCTGCCGGATGCCTGCCGGGTGAAAGTTGGCTTTGTCATTACCCAGCTGGCCATGTTCATCTCTCTCTGTGACGGAGGACACACAGACAAGCACTGGCTCCTGCAGCCTCGCTGCGAACTGCGAAATAGCCCCTCTGCCCCCCCGCCTCCCCCCCCCCGCCCGGCCCCATACCTCTGAGAAAGAGAGAGAGACAGAGAGAGAGAGAGAGAGAGAGGGAAAGGGAGCAGGATTTGATGATAGCTATGGCTCTTGTTCCCCCTTCAGCTTGGACTCTGGGTCACAGATTTAAACTTTTTTTTGCCTTAAGAGTCAGTGAGGAATGCAATGTATTGCTGCTACTCTGCTCTGCCCTCTACTGGTTGTACAGAGCATTACTTGTGCGCTGAAGGTGGCATCAGGGCAGCATTCCCAGCATCCTTTGCCATCCGCGTTCAGTGCCTAAGCCATCCCATAATGCATTGTGGCATTCTGATGGGCGCAAAACACATCCCAAACTTTCATGCAAAAAAGAATTTATAAATGTCAAGGCACCACAAGGATTTTGTCTGTAAAACCATTGTACGGAGTCCCCCTACATTCCAGCTGTATAAGCCAGATACACAGGTACACAGCCATGGCAGTCTGCTTTAAAACTAATTTCGGTCCTCAGCAACTGCTATCAGTGCCGTGCTGACGATGACTGATCACATGACTGTGGGTACGCGTTCTCTCTGCTTTCCAGGTAACTTTTATTTGTTTTATATTTTTTTAAAATTTTATTTTTACAGTAAAATATGTAGCGTGGATGGTTTTGAATTGGAGAACCTCTGTTTTGCGGGATTTTCCAAATCTGGATGGACAAGGGGAATGGGGTGTGTGTGTGTGTGTTTGTGAGGTGTGGGGGGGATGGGGGGGGCGGGGCGGGGGTTGAGGAGTGAGGGGTAGGCGGAGGGGCAGTGGAGGAACTGCCCCCAGTATCTTTAAAGGTTTGCAATTTTACCTCTTTTTCTCTGGAGCTTTCTCACCATACAGGATATATGAAAGAAGATACGCTGGACTCTCGAAAAAATCACTTCTTTTTTATATTAAGAAAATGTTGGTTGGTATTCATTTTTTAAAATGATCATTAAAAAGGACCTCTACTTCATAATAAGCAGAAAAAAAAGGTTATTACTAATTGTATTTTGTTCTGTAACATATTTTTTTAACAGAAAAAACTCAAGCTACTCAAGGTAATTTTACATATTTATTTTCTTATGTAAATCATATTTATAAACGCTATTCTGACAGAGAAGTGATTCTTTGTAAAATTGTAAATACGTTTTGTTCTTTTATTATATTTTTTGTTTATTGTTTTGCCCGCATGTCTTTGTAACAAATCTAAAGATGGATTAATTATAATTAAGGCAAAAAGAAATGTGTTGTGTCATTAAAATCCTTTGCATTACATTTCACTAACAAATTGTACATTTTAAGCCAGCAATACATTTGTACCTCATTCACAAACACACACACACACACACACACACACACAGAATTACATACACACACAAATGCACACACTTTCATACACAGACATGCATGCACACACACTTTGGACACACACACACATGCAACACAAGCGAGAATACATGAGCATAGTAAGACTGACATTGATTTGCTTCAGTCTGACTCAAAGAAATCACAGCGAGGGATACAGTTAAGCCAGAAAAGAGAAACATGAGATCATTATTTTCTGCCGAGTGACCGGAGCTCTGTTTGAGAAGCAAGCCAGCCGTCGCTGGATAAACTGGTGTGCAAGGCGGTCATCCAGCTAAAAAAACTTTTTTTTAAACATTTAAAAATAAATGTATCCACAAGGGGGCAGTATCACCACTTAAATCTGTAACCCAGCCTGAAAGAGCCATGGTCTCATACCTGAAGATTACTTTGAGTGGATACATGTGCTTGTGTGTGAGCTATTAGGGATTTTGGGCCCCCGTGGAAAGACCTCACATTGGGCCTCATCCCACCCCCAGGCCACCCCATCCCTGCACCGTTACTGTAACCACACCCATATTTTTGAGGGCCCCTCTTAGTCCTGTTAGTCTGGGCCTGTGGAGTCACCCTGTCCATACCACTGCATTCATGTCTGGCCTGCTTTCAAATCTTCCGGCAGTCTGATCTGTGCAGAGCAGGCAATTGTATGCTTGTTAACCCTTTGAAGAGTAAGGTTTTTTTCGGAATGTTTTTTATTTTTATTTTTCAAAATTCCAAATCAGTTGTTCTAGAACTCCACTGCTTTTAGTTACCAGTAGTGATTGTGACATCAGCATTAGAATGTTCAGTTAAGAAGATTTGTTTGCTGGGCTGAAGTGTGTTTGCTGGGCTTAACCGTGCTTTGTGATAGTGCACTGTACAGTTAACGGAGGGATATAAGTTGAAAGTGCAGCCCACTTCTTCAAAGCCATTCAGCTGATGTCAACCTAATCCGATAAATTAAATGACACACACCGTCATTTCCATTCTCTAACATGACGTAAAGGAAGAAAACACTTTCTCAAGAGAGTTTTCACTTTGGGGAAATATTTGCTGATTACCTGCCAGTGGATTATTTAGGTACGGTAATCGGCTTGATTCAACCCATATAAATGAACAGTTTGGGACCAATAAAGGGTTTAAAGGTAAAAGTTCTGCTCCGCCCCCCCCCCCCCCCACCCCCTTCGCCCCCACATACTGTGTGTGACTCTATTCTCTCCACACTCACCACTCGCACAAACGCGCTTATCTTTCACTCAAAGTCCATTCCCCCTCCTGCCCCCACCCCACAAGCAGGGTAAATCTTTCACAGAGTCACTCCAGACAGGCACTTTCACTCTTCATGAACCAGCCCCCCCCCCCCTCCCTCCGCCCCCAACAATGACCCTTGCCCCACCCAAGCCAAAAACGTGACCCCCGACCCGACCCAAACTCTCCCTGTGCATTTTAGGCATTCTCTATTAGGAGCCCAACCCCATTCCTGTCCAGAGTAAAAAACCCTATTAATAGTGTAATAGGCTGGCTCCTGGGGTAAGTATCCCACAATGGGGTTTAAATAGCCCCCTATGTCCCACTCCAAGAGTCACACGGGCAGAGAGAGGGAGAGAGGGAGACACGGGAGGAGGGAGGAAGAGAGAGACAGAGTGAGGGAAAGAGGGATAGAAGGAAAGGAGAGGGAGAAAGGGAGAGGACAGGAACTTGTCTGGACTACGAGATCCTAAAAGAGGCCAAGCACAGCCAGGACCGGTGGGGATTGGACCAGGTACTCTGCAGGGAGAGAGACCCAAAGAACCAGATCACCTTAGAGAGAGACCCATAGGACCGGATCATCTTAGAGGGAGACCCACAGAACCGGATCATTTTAGAGAGAGACCCACAGAACCGGATCATTTTAGAGAGAGACCCACAGAACTGGATCATCTTAGAGAGAGACCCACAGGACTGGATCACCTTAGAGAGAGACCCACAGGACTGGATCGCCTTAGAGAGAGACCCACAGGACTGGATCACCTAAGAGGGAGACCCACAGGACTGGATCACCTTAGAGAGACACCCACAGGACTGGATCGCCTTAGAGAGAGACTCACAGAACTGGATCATCGTTGAGAGAGACCCACAGGACTGGATCACCTTAGAGAGAGACCCACAGGACTGGATCGCCTTAGAGAGAGACCCACAGAACCGGATCATCGTTGAGAGAGACCCACAGGACTGGATCACCTTAGAGAGAGACCCACAGGACTGGATCGCCTTAGAGAGAGACCCACAGAACCGGATCATTTTAGAGAGAGACCCACAGAACTGGATCATCTTAGAGAGAGACTCACAGGACTGGATCACCTTAGAGAGAGACCCACAGGACTGGATCGCCTTAGAGAGAGACCCACAGGACTGGATCACCTTAGGGAGAGAGACTCACAGAGTTGGATTACCTGAGAGAAAAACCCCCAGAACTGGGTCACCTTAGAGAGAGACCCACAGAACCGGATCATCTTAGAGAGAGACCAGCAGGACTGGATCTGTAATCGTTTCAGAAACACCCAACACAAACCAAAGTATCCCACCAGTGTATGGGCTCCAGGAAACACACGATATAAACTTCCACTCCATACGGGACCTTTACACAGAAACACAGGGACCCACAAGGTAAACGCTAACTTTAAAAGAGAGTTTTAATCTGAAATGCAAAATTATGTATAGCATGTGCTTTAGTTAGTCTGGTAGCCATAAAATGTCTGTTCAAAGTTCAGCCCAGGACAGTTTGGCCCTTGAGTCATTATCGGGATCATGTTAATGCTGCTTCAGCCCCTGATCTTAGCCTAATCTGATATTTTTTAAAATTTTTAATAAATTTATTTTTCATTGCAGGCACTCTGCGGCTCTGTGAGTAAGAGGAGACTCAAGATATTCGACGGGAGCCGCGTCGCACGAACTCAGACTCGCTCTCTGGATTTACAAAGCATTGTGGGAAAAGTGGTGCATCATTAAAACCTCTCTATTCCTGACGGAGGGGTGGTGGGGGGCTGTCTCCGGAATGTCCCGCCAGGCCAAACAGCTGAGCATGCAGCAGAGCGGGAGGGGGGGGGGGAGGGGCGTTGCCGTGGATACGCCGGGCGGACACTTCCTGAACCCGGGGGCGCTGGTCTCAGCGGTGGGCGTGGCCCGGCTGTGCCAGCTGGCGCTGGGCGGCGCCCTGGTCAGCCTGGTGGTGCACTACACCGGCCACACCGGCGCCCCCTACGGGTGGCTGTGCATGGCAGTGTGGAGCTTCTGCCTGGCCGTCACGCTGGCGGTGGTCCTGCTGGACGTGACGCGGCTGCACGCCTGCCTGTCCGTCTCCTGGGGCGACCTGACCGCCGCCCACGCCGCCCTGGCCGCCCTGCTGCAGGCCGCCGCCGCCGCGCTCTACCCCGTCTACTTCCTGCTCCCCGGCTGCTCCTGGGGGGCCTGCGGGACCTGGCGCTACCGCGTGGCGGTGTCCGTCTGCGCCTGCGCATGCTGCCTGGCCTACGCGGCCGAGGTGGCGCTGTCCTGGGCCAATGCTGGCCGGCCGCCGGCGCCGTACATGGCCACGCCCCCCGGGCTGCTGAAGGTGGGCCAGGCCTGCGCGGCCGGCGTCATCTTCGGCGCCCTGGCCAACGGCGAGTATTCCCGCCACGTCCCCGCCCGCTACTGCGTGGCCGTGTACGCCGCCTGCTTCGTCGCCACGGTGGCGGTGATCGCGCTGACCGTGTCCGGCAGGATTGGGTCCACAACCGCGACCCGGACCGCGGCGCCCCCGCCCCGCTTCCCGCTGGACCGAGCCGTGGCAGTCTACACCTTCCTGGCCACGCTGCTCTACCTCAGCGCCGCCGTGGTCTGGCCCATCTACTGCTTCCACAGGAGCTACGGCGCCCCCTACAGGCCCACCGGCTGCCCGCGGTGGGGGGGGCGCGGGAGGTGCCCGTGGGACGCCCACCTGGTGGTGGCGGTCTTCACCTGCCTCAACCTGCTGCTCTACCTGTCCGACCTGGCGTGCTCCCAGAGGGGCCGGACCGTATCCCAGCAACCCCTGTTTGTGTAGACCGGTCAGCGGGGGGCGGGGACTTCCCCAAACCCACCAATCAGGTGATGACTCTCCCGCCCTTTGACCGTCTTAGGCCTTCAGCAAATGCACTCACCCCAGAGGAATGACACTCGAGAATCTCAAGGCCAGCGGAGCCAAGCCTGGCTCTGGATATGCAGCATGAACAGGGTGACAGCCAACCAGGCAATCCCAAGGCTGCTATTACCCACAATCCCTCTCTTCTGAGACTGAGTGACAGATTGACAGGTGGAGTGGGAGAGGGGATGAGGGGTGATTCTTTTCTGGCCCTACTGGAGATAGGACTTAGATGATTATGGCCAACACTACTGGATCGAACCCTCCCGCCCCTCCCCCCACTTGCCCCGCCCGACCGGCCCCGCCCCAGAGCTGGAGTTAGCTCTCCCTCCATACCTCAGGCCCTGAGCCTAAACACCACACCCACCCGCTCAGCACTTTGTCCTCACCCTACCCACTACCCTGCCCCGCCCCTACCAGCCCAGAGGAAGACACTGTGTTTAGCAGGGCTCGGGGGGGGGGGGGAGGAGTTAGGTGTTTGGTTTCTGACCCTCAGCAGGTGACAGGGGTGGGAAAGTTCTCTGAAGCTGATCTCAGATCCTGGGAAAGAGGAAGGAATCCCACGAGCTTGGCGAACTCCCCGCCCCCACCCCCAACCACACTCTCTCCCGTACCCTTACCCCAACCTCCACCCCCACCCTCGCCCCAACCCCCACCCAGCCCCCCTCTACTCAGGCCTGTGCGCCAAACAGCTTTCAGCCCACAGCCAATACTCCCCCACCCCCCCCCCCCACCAACCCCCACCCCCCAACCTGGTCCTACACCACACCTGCAACAGAGCAGGGAGCCAAGCCTCTCAGTGCTGTTTCCGCGGCAACGTGGGAATTATTACCGGTTCTGTTATCACCACTGTTTTTATAACTGAAAAGTGTATGATTCTGTATGAGAAATGTTCACGTGTAAAAAAAAAAAAGTGTAGATAAATGCCTTGATATCATTTATATAACACTGTAATTAAAGCTGTGAGCATTTAATTATTAATAATTATGCAATAAGGAATCGGAAATTAATTTTTGTATGAAGCGCTTTTCTTCAGAGATGCCTGGAGTTTCAAGGGGCTTGATATTAAATGACATTTGATAATTACATTTCTGGCCTTTTGTGTGTGTGTGTGTGTGTGTGTGTGTGTGTGTGTGTGAGTGAGTGATTGTGTGTGTGTGTGCATGTACTGTATGTGTGTGTACACAAAAAAACTATATATTACATTTTTTCAACCGCAGCAAATGTTAAATGCCCGATATGGGATGAAGAAACACACATCGACCCTCCTCCACCCCTCCCTGAACCCCCCCCCCCCCCAAGTTTACCCTACCTAGAGCCATCAGTCAGAGGGGGGGGTGGGGGGGGTGGTGGGGGTACAACCGGGTACACTGTCCTGGGCCCTGGAGGAGGAGGGGGTGGCTGAGGGGCAATGGCCTGTGAACTTGTGGTAAATATTATTTGTGGTAAATATTACTGTCCCAGGACCAGGAATGATATAATAGTATAATTTCATCCGCCAGCCCTGATCCTACACTCCCCCCCCCCCCCCCCCCCCATCAGGCTGAACCTCATACGGGCTGAACCTCATACAGGCTGAATCTCATACAGGCTGAACCTCATACAGGCTGAACCTCATACGGGCTGAGTCTCATATGGGCTGGACCTCATACAGGCTGAACCTCATACTGGCTGAACCTCATACAGGCTGAACCTCATATGGGCTGAACCTCATATGGGCTGAACCTCATACTGGCTGAACCTCATACAGGCTGAACCTCATATGGGCTGAACCTCATACGGGCTGAACCTCATACAGGCTGAACCTCATAAGGGCTAAATCTCACACAGGTTGAACCTCATACAGGCTGAATCTCATATGGGCTGGACCTCATACGGGCTAAACCTCATACTGGCTGAACCTCATACAGGCTGAACCTCGTACAGGCTGAACCTCATACGGGCTAAACCTCATACTGGCTGAACCTCATACAGGCTGAACCTCATACAGGCTGAATCTCATACAGGCTGAACCTCGTACGGGCTGAACCTCGTACGGGCTGAACCTCATACGGGCTGAACCTCATACAGGCTGAACCTCATACTGGCTGAACCTCACACAGGCTGAACCTCACACAGGCTGAACCTCATACAGGCTGAACCTCGTACAGGCTGAACCTCATACAGGCTGAACCTCATATGGGCTGAACCTCGTACAGGCTGAACCTCATACGGGCTAAACCTCATACTGGCTGAACCTCATACAGGCTGAACCTCATACAGGCTGAATCTCATACAGGCTGAACCTCGTACGGGCTGAACCTCGTACGGGCTGAACCTCATACGGGCTGAACCTCATACAGGCTGAACCTCATACTGGCTGAACCTCACACAGGCTGAACCTCACACAGGCTGAACCTCATACAGGCTGAACCTCGTACAGGCTGAACCTCATACAGGCTGAACCTCATATGGGCTGAGCCTCATACAGGCTGAACCTCATACAGGCTGAACCTCACACAGGCTGAACCTCATACAGGCTGAACCACATACAGGCTGAACCTCATATGGGCTGGACCTCATACTGGCTGAACCTCATACAGGCTGAACCTCATATGGGCTGGACCTCATACTGGCTGAACCTCATACTGGCTGAACCTCATACAGGCTGAACCTCATATGGGCTGAACCTCATACAGGCTGAACCTCATACAGGCTGAACCTCGTACAGGCTGAACCTCGTACGGGCTGAACCTCACACAGGCTAAACCTCATACAGGCTGAACCTCTTTCTGCAGTCATTGCTCATTGACTCCCGTCCTCCTTTCTAAATGGCCGTTTGCACGCCGTGTTCCAGTCCTTATTCATTTCTCTTCCCGGGATTTAAAAAATTCATTTTCCTTTTCCCTCCCCAGGTCTCGTTCCCTCCGCTGCGCCCTAAATTGTTGCTCTGTGCCGTCGGTGTGACCTGATTTACGAAAACCGATGTGATTTTTTTTTTCTTTGGTGACAGTCTCTGCTAAAATGGCTCCCGAACACCCTCTTAATTTTTATTTCCCTTTTCAAGGAAAAGTCGGCTACTGCGACGGACGGAATCACAATAAAACACATCACTAAGTCCAAATAAGCATACTAGCCTGCTATTGAGTACACGTCATATAATCAATAGTAGGGAAGTGCACTGACCTGGACACAGCCATCCTCTTAATCCCATTCCAGAAGAGACAAGTGTGCTAGTTTTAATCAGAGCTGTCCATTAGCGGCTCATTAATTAGTGCGGTGGGATCACTGCATTTGTGCAGCTTTGCATTCTTACATGAGTTGCGAAAAAATAGATGGAATTCATGTCTAAATCGGTATTTTTAATCTATATTACTGGCCATTACCAAATCACTCTATTTGAAATAAATTATGTGAAATGCAGAAAGGCACTCAACTACTACTACTACACACACACAAATGCATCCACACACACACTCACACATGCAGACATACACATGCTCTCTCTCTCTCTCTCTCTCTCTCTCTCTCACGATTCTAATGAAACCCTTCTCATGTACAGCTGTGAAGTATCGCACCACACAAGGAGCAACACGTTCAGTGCAAAATCACCTCTCTGACAGAGTAATTCTAACAGCAATATTTATGAAAACAGTACTGGGAGTTGGTTGAACACCGAGAATTTTGCTATCAATCCCGAATTTGTTCATGGACAGATTAAGAACCTTTATTATGTACATTATCACACTGCATTATTAAAGGTCGGTTTTCTGGCTCTGTCGGTTAAACTGCTGTTGCCGCTGGTCTGACGCCCATGAATCACACTGGTCCTCCCTCAGTGCTGCTGCACATCTGACAGGTGTGTTTCTCCCAGGACAGGAAGCGAGAGGCCACCTGAGTCAGGTACTGAGAGGGTCTGTATCTCCCCCCCCCCCCCCCCCCCCCCACCCACCCACCCACCCCAGTAATCCATAACAACAAGCTAAATTTTTGTTATTCTGAAACGTTCGAATGGCTGAGCCCCACGTGCCACAGGGACCTTCGGTCTCCTGTGTGTGCTGGTGAGCGAGGAGAGAAGGTACGCAGACCTAATAATGTCGTCGTCCCCACACAGTGATGTCACACATCGCAGTTTGTGTTGAGTGTTTTTTTTTTTTTTTCAAAATTCCAAGTCACTGCTCTAGAACCGAATTGCTTTCAATCACCAGTAGTGATTGTGATATCAGCGTTACGATGTTCGGTTAAGAACATTCCACTCACATAGCTGCGAGCTTACACCTTCCGTTAAAGAGCTAAATAATAGGCCCGGTAATTTTGAATAACACACTGTCTGCAAACGATAGTTTAATGTTGAACTCGACTCGAGTGAGGTTAATTGAAATCAATATGTTCAATTAGGTAGGGTAGGATGACCATGTTTCCAAATTACCCCCGTACCACAGGGGCTCATTCGGTTTTAACATCTTGTTACCGAGAGCCAAACTAACTCCGATCGCATCCAAAACTCATCGGTATTCGGAGAACACCTGTACGGTCTGATCGTTCTTCAGCCGCTTGTCCACAAAGCAAAGACGCGCTCCTTGATTCCCCTTTCATTAAGCGGGAGTAAAACATCAAAGAGATTCTCAAATCAAGGAAGAGGTACACCTGAAAAAGGTGCCTACCCTCTGAATACTAAGCGGTTCTCCGCCCCTCCCGCTCATGCCAGCCCTGTTTTGTATTCCAGACGTAATCCGGTGGGGTACCGCGGTAATTTTTCAAACTCCGGGAGATACGGCGAGTCGCCAAAATAGAAAATGCGGAGGAACACCTCGAGGCAGCCGCTCGCTCTCCCTCTCGTCGCCTTTCTGTGGAGGCGAGACGGATGAGCGCGCGAGAAAATTGTCTGTCCGTGGAATTAGGTGTGCCCCCATCTCCTCTGACAAGCCGCGCGCTCTAATCACAAGGACACCGACTGTCATCCACGCTTCGCTTAGATTCCCTTTCAGCGCAGAATGATTCACCCAACGGGTATTAAAATAAATCTCCCGGGATTTCCAAAGAGGGCAAATAAGAGTTGTCACGCTTCAATTGTCACAGCGAGATGTAGGTTGCGTGTGTGTGTGTGTGTGTGTGTGTGTCTGCTTGTTTGTTTGTTTAATATACATGTAGCCTACCAAAGACAGAAAAGGACACCAATTCCCAGGCTAAATATTGGGATAAACGTCAAATACTGGAAGACAGCACTGATGATGGCCTCATATCAGCTATTATTTATTTATTTATTATTTATTTATTTTTTTGCTAGTTGCTAGAATAGCTCGAGTGTGCTGTGCACGGGACTGGGTTTACCGCCACCGCGGAACGGCGGCGTGGCTCTGTTCTCTTCCGCTTGGAAACGTCAACAGGTCTGCCGGTGCGATACCACTCAAAGTCCAATGAGCAACATGTAATCTTTGTCGATGAGTGACATCCGATTCAAGAAAATAGTCGTATTGTTGTTTTGAATGTGACGCCTCAAAAGATAATTTTACTTATATCTGTAGTGTCGGCCACACATTATTTCCTTAAATAAATTTTTACAGGGAAACATTTTCAAAATGGCAACGCAGATCTCACGTAACATAAACAAAGCACGCAAAAACGATCGAGTCAATCATCTGTAAAAAAAAAAAAAAAAAAAACGCCACAAATGTATAGGTTATCCGAAAATTGCTAAATATTTTAAGGGCGTGAAAGGGTTTGGCATCAATCACACCACGGGGCCCGGCGCAGGTGGTAGAGGGTGGTGGGCTGTGATGAGAAGATGGATTGCATCCATGGCCCGGAGGAGGAGGAGGAGGAGGAGGAGGAGGAGAAGGAGGCCGCGCCGCCTGATTTTCCCCCGGCGATGTTCACGCAGGAGCCAGCTGATTTGCCAGACAGCTGCCGGGGACGGAATGCAATTCCGTGCGTATATTGAGCCCCGCCGCATATATATTTAGCGCGGAATGGCAGCGATGTCGCGGCCCGCATTCTTTTCGCGGGAATGCACTTCTCTCCAGTGAAAGGGCCAAAGGTCCACTTTTCCACAGAGGAGAATTTTTTGTGCAGAGGAAGCGGACTTCAAAGGAAACGGTCAATTCAGATATTCCAACATTTTATATAGAAAGTGAACGGACACACACACACACACACACACACACACAGTGTTAAATGAACGGTTACAGAATTGGCATGTCAACTCTGTCAGAGTCTAAACAACACTGGACGTTGTACTGTGGCACATCTAATAAATGGGGGTGAATATAACAGAAAACTGGGCCCATTGGCTAGCCTGAGTGGTAAAGCGCTGGGTTAGCATCTTCTGTGCCTGCCTGCATGCAGGCAGACTCTTATTTATTTTTGTAGCTGTCCCTTAACGAACCAGCATCTAACCCTCAACTTCACTGCAAACTGCTCTCCAGCAAGACACCGGCAGTAATATGCGAGAGCTTCAAAGTAATGAAGAAGCAGGTTTGGGGTTGAATTTTATTTTGACTCAGTAAGTTCAGGAAATGACTTGAAATTCAATTAATCTGTGGGGGAAAATTGTTTTTTGCATGCAACATCCTGGGTAGTTTTTTATTTCATGAATTGAATTTCAACGACTTTCCAGAACTGACAGATTTGAAATAGAATTGAGCCTCGACCCTGTAATGATCACATGCAGAGAAAAAAAAATAAATAAATAAATAAAAATTAATCTTAGGGGCGTAGATATGCGGCAAAACACTGAACTACGCTTCCTGCCCAGGTGTGTGTGTTTCAGTCTCAGGTAAACCCACACACCTGCTGCAGAGGTGTGTGTGTGAGCTGTCTCAGGTAAACCCACACACCTGCTGCAGAGGTGTGTGTGTTTCAGTCTCAGGTAAACCCACACACCTGCTGCAGAGGTGTGTGTGTTTCAGTCTCAGGTAAACCCACACACCTGCTGCAGAGGTGTGTGTGTTTCAGTCTCAGGTAAACCCACACACCTGCTGCAGAGGTGTATTTGTACCAGCTGTCTCAGGTAAACTTACACACCTGCCTGCTACAGAGGTGTGTGTGTGTGAGCTGTCTCAGGTAAACTCACACACCTGTTGCAGAGGTGTATGTGTACCAGCTGTCTAAGGTAAACTCACACACCTGCCTGCTGCAGGGGTGTGTGTGTGAGAGAACTGTCTCAGGTAAACACACACACCTATTGCTACAAAGAAAAGTGAACAGCACTTTATTTCTTGATTTTATATCCCACAGCACCCAGCTGGGTGGGGGCTACATATTGGTGGAAGGTGACATCAGCATTAGAATGTTCAGTTAAGGACATTCTAATCACAGATTTGTGATCTCACATATCAAGGGTTAAAACAGCAGCTGTTGCTTTAAATTCTGAGGACAGAGAGCCAGATAACAGTACGGTCTGTGACCTGATCTCTGCAGATTTGACCTCCATCCTGTGATCTTGGGAAACCATTTAGAGTACGTGTGGCATCCTAGGAATCAGGATTTCTTGAATGACTTTTGAGGGTGGTGGTGATTGGGGGATGGGGAGAGAGTTCACAAGTGTTATGATGTACATGGTCAACGGGGTTAAACACTTTCATTTTAAGCAATTCGACCCTTAAGGACAGTGGCGAGTTACATTCAGGCGAAATTCCCCGTTCTTCTTCCCCGTTCAAAAATAGCAAACAGAAAGTAAAAATATTTTAAATCCCATTAATTTGATTCTTTGTGTAATATATTTATCTGAGTAATTACTTATGCCTTGATGTTTTGTGATTAAAGTTTTCAATGATTTCCTGTCATCTCAACACGCCACCCCCCCCCCCCCCCCCCCCAGCAGCTCACTGGGGCCCCCTTTTGGACCTGGCCCCCCTGTAAAATACTGTGGGCAGGTTCACTTTTTAAAAATGCCAAAAAGTCTAATGAACATGCTCACAGTGTTTTGGCAGAAGCCGCCTCACCGCCACTGAAATTTATTTCAATTTATTCGTACAATGGCTTCCGGCTCTCTAAAATTAATGTTAATTTTTACTTTTTGGTTTCATTTTTTTTCTGTCTTTCATTCTTTCTTTTTGGTTTTCTGAAATGTAAAATGAACATTTTTGAAACAGAACTGAACTGATTGTCCAGGTTGCAGAACATTGCTGGTGTGTAGACCAGGAAGGAGATTATGTGCTGAATTTATACTGTGGCCAGTTAAATACTCTAATTGAGTGCAATGCGTTTTTATTATTAATTGTTAAAATACAAACAATGAGCTGAAATGGATTTCAAGATCTTGGGGTGCTTTGCGGAAACGGTAGAAGGGGAAAGGTCTGCACTTCGGTTAAGCTCGCGTTTCGGACCGTCGTCACGGCGCTATATTCTACTCAGGCCACCAGGGGGAGTCATCACGCGCTTAATGCACGGCATATATTTCATACCGTAATGTGCATACAGTGCATACCGGGTACTTGACCTATATTTCCCTTCAAAATGCTCCCACTACATTTTATGGAAATGATGCAACGGGCCTGCCACCTTGCAAGTCCCGTCCTGATCCTTACAATCTCGGTCGGCTTTACTGCGATTGGTCAGAGGCAACTGCAATCGTGATAATCATTGGTCAGTGCGCACGTCCCTCAGGGCAGTTACCCGGAACATGTGGCACCAGAGAAAGGAGGCGGCCACGTTGACTGTTGGCTGCTAAGCGAGCGCCGTTTTGTTTCATTACAAAACCGAAGAGGAAGTAGGATTTTCACTGTCTGTTGAGTTGAGATATTTTCAGTTTCCCCCCCAATTGTAAGGTAAGTATTGCCACGGATCTGGGCCGCTTTTAGGTTGACTGTGTCGCTTTAACCGCCGATTGTGACAGTTTAGCTAAGGTTAAATTTACACTGAATTGGTATATGATTTGACTGATCAAATGCGTATCTTTGATCAAGTAACAGTAAGCATCTTGTTATAGCTCGGTTGCTAAATACATTACAAAACCGTACTGTTCACTGGTACAATTTCCCCACAAACCTAAACGGAACCTAACAAGACCAGCAGATGTTTATTTATATGAATCAGTTGCGTTTATTTAATTGGAAAATTCATGAATTGGCGTGCTTATTTATGTAGATGCGTCCATATACATAATCTTCAGTCGTGACGTGATCCACAATTATTGCTTCTTGGTGGTAATTACTAGCTAAAATTTATTAGAAAGAAACGCGGAAACGTGCCTACATTTGTCACGCAGCACTGCTGATGCATTTCAGGGTAAAGTCTGAATTTAATTTAGAGCTACTGTTCAGTTGCTCGTCCGGTTTTTTGTTTACAGGGCATCCAGGTTCGCGGAATGAGCGTGGGGTTCATCGGTGCGGGGCAGCTGGCCCACGCGCTGGTGAAAGGATTCGCCGCCGCCGGTAAGACCATGACCGTGACCTACTTTAAACCAGCCTCGGAGGTTAAGGCCCCTCCGGCCGTGCAGAATTAAAGCTGTTGTGTGCTGCCTGCGGCTTAGTTTCCTATTGGCTTGTTCAGACCTCTTTCACACGGGGGACCTGCAAAATTGTCGGGTTCAGTCATAGCCACTGGTTAGGTGGGCTAGTTTCCCCCGTTACACTATATTGCATTACATTTATTTAGCAGACGCTTTCATCCTAAGCGATGCACGAAAGTGCATATCAACGTCATTGGAACAACTACAAAACACAGGTTCGATAAGGTAGAAATAGCCATTTTGTACAGTTATTCATACCCAAGAAAAACAAAGCCCGGTTCGCACAGTGAGCATTATGTTCATAATGGAGGACAAATGCAAACGAGGCAGCAGTTTGTCTGTAAAACTGTTGGATATGTTTCTGAATAGGGTAATAGTTTTGGTCGAGGTGTAAATCCTACCAGCACAACACAGTTCAAGAGTGATAGTTTTTACAGAACTTGCGGTGCCGTCTTTAACCATTGCAGCTCGGCTATATATGATCCCAAATAGTTCATATAAGATAAACAATGGAAGCATACTTTAAAAATCAAAACGTATACGCTGAGTTGTTTTCAGGTAAAATGCATAGAAAATAATTATATAGCTACATGTATCTTCCCTTGATATGTGGTGCTTGCCAGCTTGCTACATTGGGTTAAAAAAAAAAAAAAACTGGAAGAGCCTGACACGTTTACCAGGGAGGAGTATCGCACAGGGCACAAGCGATTCCTGAGGCAACGCTGGGAATTTTGTAATGGGGTTCTGACAATAGACAAAGCCTCGTCGAGCCGGGACGGTGACGCTGTCTATCCCGTTCATGAACGGAATGTTCAGATTACCCTCGCAAAGTCACCGTGCAGCTCCAGCGTCTTCTCTTTGTGCTGTGTCTCTTTATTTGAGCGGGAGCTGTTGAGAGGGCCGGTTGAGAGAAGTGAGCTCTTTGTTAAACTAATTGTGCCAGAAATGAAACTGTCCTGGGTAAGAACAGCAGAACCTTTTTGAGTGCTTTATGCGGGAACCTTGCTGCTTTCGATTTCCGTAGGTCTTACTAGGTCTCCTGACGTGGCAAATTGGGGGAACGTCTTGCATTCTGGGTCCTGTTCACACACGACACCAATATCTAAAATATCTGTAACATTTACGGGTTGAGATGCGTGTGTGATGGGGGCTTAATTCTGACTAAAGAATGAAACCTTTATTGCCCTGAAGGGAATTTTGCTTGCACACAATGAGCGATACAACAACCGTATAACAAAGTAACAGTAATCACAAACAAGTCATCACAAACAAGTCAACTAATGCAGCATACATAAATCCCACAATTTTTTGATGTGATTCTCTCTCTCTCTCTCTCGTGATTCTCTCTCTCACTCTCTCTAACTCTCTTTCTTCCTTCCTCTTTCTTTCACTCTCCCTCTACATCTCCCTCTCTCTCCCTCTTTCCCTCTCTATCTCTCTCTCCCTCTCTCTCACTCTCTCTCCCCTCTCACTCTCTCTCTCTATCTCTCTCTCCCTCTTTCTGTCTCCTTCTGCATCTCACTCTCTCCCTCACTCCCTCCCTCTCTCTCTCCCCCCCTCTCTCTCTCTTCCTCCCTCTCTCACTCTCTCTCTCTCGTAGGCGTGATTGCCACCCACAGGATCACAGCCAGTTCTCCAGACACGGATCTCCCAACGGTGTCTGGGCTGAGGGTGAGTATGTGACCGGGACGTCCCGTTGGCAGGCACCGCTGGGCAGGGGGGCACAGTTTCTCCCTAAATCTCGAAGACTGACATCTCTTGCCTTTAACCCCCCACACCCCGACCCCGGTGCAGAAAATGGGGGTGAATTTCACCACCAGCAACAAGGAGACGGCCAATAAGAGCGACGTGCTGTTCCTGGCGGTCAAACCGCACATCATCCCCTTCGTGCTGGACGAGATCGGGCCCGACATCGAGGACCGCCACCTCATCGTGTCCTGCGCCGCCGGCGTCACCATCAGCTCCATCGAGAAGGTGCGTCCTGCTCGCGCCCCGCCCCTCTGCCGCTCGCTCCACCCCTCTGCTGCTCGCCCCGCCCCCCCGCTGCTCGCCCCACCCCCCCACTGCTCGCCCCACCCCCCACTGCTCGCCCCACCCCCCACTGCTCGCCCCGCCCCTCTGCCGCTCGCTCCGCCCCTCTGCTGCTCGCCCCACCCCCCACTGCTCGCCCCGCCCCTCTGCCGCTCGCCCCACCCCCCCACTGCTCGCCCCACCCCCCCACTGCTCACCCCGCCCCTCTGCTGCTCGCCCCGCCCCTCTACTGCTCACCTGAGTCTGTTTCAGAGTGCAGGTGTGTCTGTGCTCACTTGTGTCTGTTTCAGAGTGCAGGTGTGTCAGTGCTCACCTGTGTCTGTTTCAAAGTGCTGGTGTGTCAGTGCTCACCTGTGTCTGTTTCAGAGTGCAGGTGTGTCAGTGCTCACCTGTGTCTGTTTCAGAGTGCAGGTGTGTGTCAGTGCTCACCTGAGTCTGTTTCAGAGTGCAGGTGTGTCAGTGCTCACCTGTGTCTGTTTCAGAGTGCAGGTGTGTCTGTGCTCACCTGTGTCTGTTTCAGAATGCAGGTGTGTCAGTGCTCACCTGAGTCTGTTTCAGAGTGCAGGTGTGTCAGTGCTCACCTGAGTCTGTTTCAGAGTGCAGGTGTGTCAGTGCTCACCTGTGTCTGTTTCAGAGTGCAGGTGTGTGTCAGTGCTCACCTGTGTCCGTTTCAGAATGCAGGTGTGTCAGTGCTCACCTGAGTCTGTTTCAGAGTGCAGGTGTGTCAGTGCTCACCTGTGTCTGTTTCAGAGTGCAGGTGTGTCTGTGCTCACCTGTGTCTGTTTCAGAATGCAGGTGTGTCAGTGCTCACCTGAGTCTGTTTCAGAGTGCAGGTGTGTCAGTGCTCACCTGTGTCCGTTTCAGAGTGCAGGTGTGTGTCAGTGCTCACCTGTGTCCGTTTCAGAATGCAGGTGTGTCAGTGCTCACCTGAGTCTGTTTCAGAGTGCAGGTGTGTCAGTGCTCACCTGAGTCTGTTTCAGAGTGCAGGTGTGTCAGTGCTCACCTGTGTCTGTTTCAGAGTGCAGGTGTGTCAGTGCTCACCTGAGTCTGTTTCAGAGTGCAGGTGTGTCAGTGCTCACCTGAGTCTGTTTCAGAGTGCAGGTGTGTCAGTGCTCACCTGTGTCTGTTTCAGAGTGCAGGTGTGTCAGTGCTCACCTGAGTCTGTTTCAGAGTGCAGGTGTGTCAGTGCTCACCTGTGTCTGTTTCGGAGTGCAGGTCAGGTGTTTGTTGGTAGTTTTCTGACCATGGTTTTTTCAGGTACTCAGTGTTCAGTTCCTGTTTAAATGTAGTAGGTCCTGTTTTTTAGGATGGAGAAAAAGTCCCTTTCATTTGCATGGAGTTGAGCAGAGGGGGTCTGTTGGAGAGAAAGTGCAGACAAAGCAGATCATCTCTATTCAGACCCCAGGGTTCCCCCCTCTGGCTTTCTCTCTCCTCTTCCCCTCTATCCTTCTGTCCCTATCTCCCTTTTCTTTCTCTCTCCCCCCGTTCTCCCCCTCTCACCTTCCTCTCTTCTGTCCCTCTTTTCTCTCTACCTCTTCCCTTCTTCATTCATTCTCTCATTCCCCCTCCCTATCTTCCACCCCTCTCCATCTCTTAATTCCTCTCTCTCCCCACTCCCCCTCCCTCTGTTTCCTGCATCCTCTCTCCCTCCATCTCTCTCCCCGCTCCCCTCTTCCTTTCTCTTCCCCCCGCTCCCCCTCCTTCCCTCTCTCACTGCTCCCCCCTTTCCCCCCCCGCTCCCTCTCTCCCTCTCCCTCTGTCTCCTGCTCCCTCTCTCTCTCTCTCACTGCTCCCCCTCCCTTTCCCCCCGCTCCTCCTCCCTCTGTCTCCTGCTCCCTCTCTCTCTCTCTCCCTCTCTCTCTCTCTCACTCCTCCCCCTCCCTTTCTCCCCCGCTCCCCCTCCCTCTCTCCCTCTGTAACCCCTAACTCCCCCCCCTCTCCCCTCTGGTCCAATGGCAGAAGCTGCTGCAGTACCGCCCGGCCCCCAAGGTGATGCGGTGCATGACGAACACGCCGGTGGTGGTGCGGGAGGGGGCCACGGTGTACGCCACGGGCACGCACGCCGAGGTGGAGGACGGTCGGCTGCTGGAGCAGCTCATGGCCAGCGTGGGCTTCTGCACGGAGGTGGAGGAGGACCTGATCGACGCCGTCACCGGCCTGAGCGGCAGCGGCCCCGCCTACGTAAGCCCCGCCCACCCCGGAGGGGTCAAGGGTCGCTCCCATCGCCGTTATATAAATCCTGCACCGTGCGTGTTGCTGGTGTTCGTGTGCGTAATCTTAACGCGTGAGTGGTGTTGATGTGTGCGTGGTGTTGATGTGTATATGTTGTTAATATGCAGGTGCTAATTTTGCTATTGTGTATATGTTGTTAGTGTGCTCATTGTTTGTGTGTGCGCGCACGTATGCGCGTACATGTTAATATGCGTGTGTGTGTTTGTAACATGTGCGCATGTTAAAATTTGCATGTTGTTGACGTGTGCGTGTTGTTGACGTGTCTGCGCAGGCATTCACAGCGCTGGACGCTCTGGCGGATGGCGGGGTGAAGATGGGGTTGCCACGGAGACTGGCGGTCAGGCTGGGAGCACAAGCCCTGCTGGTCAGTCACCCCTCTGTACCCCCCCACCCCCTCCTCATCCCGTACAGTTCCGTTCTATCCCTCTCACTCTCTGTCCTTGCCCTCCGTCCCAATCCCCCATCCTCCCTCATACTCCTGGCCCCTCGCACCCGTCTCTCTGTGCATTATCATAGTCAGGGTGGGTTCATTATCTGTCCATTATCATAGTCAGGGTGGGTTCATTATCTGTGCATTATCATAGTCAGGGTGGGTTCATTATCTGTCCATTATCAGTCAGGGTGGGTTCATTATCTGTCCATTATCATAGTCAGGGTGGGTTCATTATCTGTCCATTATCAGTCAGGGTGGGTTCATTATCTGTCCATTATCATAGTCAGGGTGGGTTCATTATCTGTCGTCTCCTTAGCAGCCACCATTAGCTCATAGCTTAGCTTAGCTTATTTATTTGTACATTAATATTCATTCGCAATATTCTGTACATGTTTAATAACCTGAGCTGTACCTCTGTAGCAGGGCAATAGCATTGGCCTGATTAGGATTTGAACCTGCAACCTGCTGGTATTCCCCCTCCGCCACCCCCACAGGGTGCAGCGAAGATGCTGCTGGACTCAGAGCAGCACCCGGGCCAGCTGAAGGACAACGTGTGCTCACCAGGGGGCGCCACCATCCACGCCCTGCACTTCCTGGAGAGCGGGGGGTTCCGCAGCCTGCTGATCAACGCCGTGGAGGCGTCCTGCATCAGGACCAGGTGCGCTCAGGCTCCGCCCCCGTTCCACCCCCCCTCCCCCCTCCCCCCTTCCCCCTTCCCCCGTGGAGGCGTCCTGCATCAGGACCAGGTGCGCTCAGGCTCCGCCCCCACACCGCCGCCCCCTCCCCCCTCCCCCCCCGCCGTGGAGGCGTCCTGCATCAGGACCAGGTGCGCTCAGGCTCCGCCCCCGTTCCACCCCCCCTCCCCCCTCCCCCCCCGCCGTGGAGGCGTCCTGCATCAGGACCAGGTGCACTCAGGCTCCGCCCCCGTTCCAACCCCCCCCCCCCCCCGCACCGCCGCCACGCTCCCGCACGTCAGGGCCCCCCCCACGGTTTAGGGCAGGCGCTGAGGCCTGCGGACCGGCCCACGGATTCGACGGGCTGCACCGAGCGAGGGCAGGAGAGCGGCTCTCCCGCAGTGTGGCGACGCTGCAGCAAACGCACGGATAAACATCGACCGCCGGTGACCGTTAATCCCTGGCGCTGCCATGCCGTGCTTTGGACAGTAGAGGGCGGTACTGGCCGGTGGGAAAGTGATGAAGCGCAGGAGAGGGAGGTTCAGCGCTCTGGTCTGAGATGTGCACGGCCGGACGCCGCTGCTTTCCCTCAGTTTGCCGTTTTCTCGCCGCGCTCTGGTAGTCTGCTCGAGTGGGCGCCCCTTTCATGGGCAAATACCATACGAACTCGCTCGTGTTTCATTTAGTTTTATTTATTTTTGCTTAGTTTCTGAGTGTGTATTTTAGTTTTTTCTTTCTCTCCCCCTTCCTCCCCCCTCCCCCCTTCAGGGAGTTGCAGTTCCTGGCTGACCAGGAGAAGATCTCTCCGGCCGCCATTAAGAAGACGACGCTGGACAAGGTGCTGCAGCAGCCGGGCGTGGCTGGGACGGGGGTGGGGCCTAAGGGCGCCATCAACCTGTTCAACAGCAAGCACCCTGGGATAAAGAAGAACTGAGCACACACACACACATACACACACATACACACACATACAGACACACACGCACACTACACACACACTATACACACTCACACATACACACACATACACGCACACTATACACACTCGCATGTACACACACTCTATACACAAACACACACATGCGCATGTACACACACACTGACCCTGCAAAGAAACAGAAGTGATTTAGCTGCGAACCGGCCCTCCCCTGTTCTCTCTCTCTCTCAGTAGGGACAGTCTGCTCAGATGAACTCTTGCATACGGACTGGTGTCCGAGGAGCTTCGACATCAGCACGTCCCGCATCAGCACGTCCCGCATCAGCACGTCCCGTATGAGCACGTCCCGTATGAGCTCTGTGTGCATATTGTAGATGGAGCGCGCGCGTGTGACTGAAAGCTATCGTTTCGTGTCCGTTTCCGTCGCCCAGCGCCTTGGCCCCGTTAGGGAGAGCATCAAGTCCCCCGGGTTCTGAATGTTGTCTATTACATCTCTATTTCCTACTCTCTTGCAGGGACGTTACAGGTGACATTAGAGCTAGTGTTAATGCCCTTACCAGGGATGGGATTTCTTCCTGATTTTTTTTTTACCTGATCAGGAAAAACTTTTTTTTTGTTAGTTTTGAGAGCCCCTAAATGTCTGTGGGTGACATTGGTATTGCTCCGGCTGTTTTGCTGTCAGAGCACTGAAGCTCTTGGTGTGCGTGTACGTTTGTGCGTGTGTGTGTGCGTGTGTATGCGTTTGCGTGTGTTTGTGTGCGTGTGTGTGTATGTGTGTATGCGTTTGTGTGCGTGTGTGTGTACATGAGACATTTATGGCCTGAAAATCGTTCTTTCCTGTAATCAGGAAAAATCAAGTCCCTGAAAATCAGTTCCAAAACCCAGTTAGAACTTGGAATCGGTTACAAACCTGACCTGCCAGGCCCTGTCCACAGCTGCCTTGCCAGTCACTTCGCATCACTTCCTGTTGCAGACTTCCTGTTGAGATGAATGTCAGCTTTATGATGTCACAGAACAGACTTGACTTTCTGACAGCTGGACCTATTTCTCCAGAGTTGTCTTTGACATCAGTGGAAAAAAATTGACAAATTTTCTGCCATCGTGTTTTCAGAAGACTGGCCTGCAGTTTGGTATATCATTTCATGAATACATTTTCTTTGTGTATGTATGCTTTTTGAGAGTCTTCCTCAGGCTGCACAGTTTCTGCTGCAGTTGGTATAGGTCAAGAAAGAGAGAAAACGACTGTCCAGCTGTAACAAATGTAATTTCTTTTTTTTTTGTATGAATTAGCCGTACAGTGGGAACATGGGATTGCCTTACAGATCTTCCCAAATTGACAGCGTACATCACACCCGCCAGTGTTTTTTAGTTTTTTATTTTTGTACAAGTAACCCTTTTTCTTTTTTTGGCCACAGACTGAACTGTTTTTTATTTATTTGTTTACGAAAGCCCCATCCATATATTCTCAGATTTTTGGTCAGTTTCTTTTTTCCATTTGGTTCTTTTACAATCAGTACCGTGTGGCAGAACACAATGAAGATGAATCCCTTGACCACCGATTCTCGGTCCTGTAAAAACATGTAGGGGACGTTATTAAAAGCTGCTAACCCCCTAAAATGAGGTGCTTTGCATTTTTTAAATGCTGGGGTCGATGCCTTGCCTCTGAAATATTTATTTATTTATTTATTTTTGCTGAGAAAGCGGCTTGTCTTGGGCAACGTGTTCCAGAATGTTTACATTTGAAAATTTGTATTTAACAAATTCTCTTAACAAGAGCGATTTATAAACAAAGTTTATGATAATGTGAGATGAACACTGGTATAGACCAGTGTAGGGTTTGATTAGCCTATAGGTAAAGGATTAGGGTTTCATATTAGACTGTAGATAAGGGTTTAGGGTTTCATATTAGGCTGTAGATAAAGGGTGTAGTGTTTGATATTAGACTGTAGATAAGAGTGTAGGTTTTGATATTAGAATGTAGATAAGGGGTGTAGTGTTTGATATTAGACTGTAGATAAGGGGTGTAGGGTTTGATATTAGCCTATAGGTAGGGGATTATAGTTTGATATTGGACTGTAGATAAGGGTGTACAGTTTCATATTAGACTAGATAACTGGTGTAGGGTTTCATATTAAACTGTAGATAAGGGGTGTAGGGTTTGATGTTAGACTAGATAAGGGTGTAGGGTTTGATATTATCCTGTTGATAATGGTGTAGAGTTGTGGTTTGGACTATTACCTGTAGGGTTAGGGTTAGGATTATTACCTGTAGGGTTAGGGTTAGGATTATTACCTGTAGGGTAAGGGTTAGGATTATTACCTGTAGGGTAAGGGTTTGGACTATTACCTGTAGGGTTAGGGTTCGGATTATTACGTGTAGGGTTGCCGTTGGGATTTTTGTTAAACAGCACTGGATGACGGAGGTGCGACAGGTGGGTGCTTCCTGAGGACATGAGCAGGTCATAAAGGTGCCGCTTCACCCGCAGGTTCAGACCTACAGTGTACTGGTTATAAGGCCACCACTGCAGTTACTGAAACTGGGCTGGTGCTGTCTGATTATCTACACACTGCACCTAACCAGGTGTTCATTAGCCATGTATGCTAACGCAGAGCTACGTAGGGCAGCAGTTTGGGCTAGTGCTGACATTATCTACACACTGGACCAAATCAGACGTGCATTAGTCAGGTGTGCTAATGCAGCTACACAGGGCAGCCGTTTGGGTACTGCCCTTGTAAATCAGAGGTTGCGGGTTTGATTCCCAGATGCAGGCCACTGCAAAACTGTATTTCCTGTAGGTCTGTATTTTGTGTGTATTGTGTTCCAATCACCTGGATTTGCTCATTAGCACAATTCATCAGCCAGGAGGTGGAACTAATTAGCGAAATCAGCTGGCTGGAGTTCACGGGTGGAAGAAACGCATGGCGGACCTGACCCCTGGACCTTCGGCCGCTGCCAGCTTCACACAGACGTGGGGACACGTCGCGGTTAGCCCCATAAAGTCATTAATGTCTGGTTGATTGATTCCTTTATTTTTATCCTCCCTGCTTTTTTGTGTGGGATTCATTAAAGCGTTTACAGACTGCCTGTGGAGAGCAGGTGGGGGCCGTTAGGAAGGGGGGGGGGGGCATTTGATTTACAAACCAACACCACCCCACCCCCCCCTTCCACCCACCAAAAAAAGGTTGTAAAACATGAGTGTTTAAATCTCACTAAATGCCTTCATCTGCATAATTCAGCAGATGAAAATGTCTCCGTTTGCAAAGGGGAGTGAGAGAGAGAAGGAGAGAGGGGGAGAGGGAGAGAGGGAGAGAGGGAGGGAGAGAGAGGGGTGTGCCAGGACACCGGTTTCTCCATTTCCACCTGGGCGTAATGGAGTCCATGAATTAGTGATGAGTCGGTAATTGAATTCGCGAGGGACCTTTTCCGCGCTCCTGAAAGGCGGTCCCGCCGCTCGTCTCCCCCCGACGCCCGCGGACACCGCCGTGCCGTTCTGCCTCTCTCGCCGCGGACGGCGGGGGGGGCACCTGGAGGCAGAGGGGGCACCTGGAGGCAGAGAGAGGAGGGCACCCGAAGGCAGGGGAGGGCACCTGGAGGCAGGGGAGGGCAACCGGAGGCAGGGGAGGGCACCTGGAGGCAGAGAGAGGAGGGCACCCGAAGGCAGGGGAGGGCACCTGGAGGCAGGGGAGGGCAACCGGAGGCAGGGGAGGGCACCTGGAGGCAGAGAGAGGAGGGCACCTGGAGGCAGAGAGAGGAGGGCACCTGGAGGCAGGGGAGGGCATCTGGAGGCAGGGGAGGGCACCTGGAGGCAGAGAGAGGAGGACACCTGGAGGCAGAGGAGGGCACCTGGAGGCAGAGGAGGGCACCTGGAGGCAGGGGAGGGCACCTGGAGGCAGGGGAGGGCATCTGGAGGCAGAGAGTGGAGGGCACTCGGAGGCAGAGGAGGGCACCTGGAGGCAGGGGAGGGCATCTGGAGGCAGGGGAGGGCACCTGGAGGCAGAGGAGGGCACCTGGAGGCAGGGGAGGGCACCTGGAGGCAGAGAGAGGAGGGCACCTGGAGGCAGGGGAGGGCACCTGGAGGCAGGGGAGGACACCTGGAGGCAGAGAGAGGAGGGCACCTGGAGGCAGAGAGAGCAGGGCACCTGGAGGCAGGGGAGGGCACCTGGAGGCAGGGGAGGGCACCTGGAGGCAGAGAGAGCAGGGCACCTGGAGGCAGGGGAGGGCACCTGGAGGCCTGCTGTAAGCATTTCCGCCACTTACTCACAGTGTATACACCAACCTGGCTGTCGCAACCCGCCACCTGAATCATCCCCCGTCTTAAATTCCCCCCTAAAAAAAGTTGTTCTCTCCCTCATTACATTACATTACAGGCATTTAGCAGACGCTCTTATCCAGAGCGACATACAACAAGTGCATTAGATCAAGGTGCAGAGGTGCAAAAGAAACACTAGAGCGAAGTAAAGATCGTAGTGCCAGAAGTGACCACATAGATCAGGACTCCAACCCTGTAGAGTAACCTCTCCATCTCAGCTGCTGTGCGGTGAGCTTTCTGGTCCAAAATGGCTGCCACGCATCACCCAGGCAGGGGTGCTACACGCTGGTGGTGGCTGGAGGTGAATCCCCCCCCCCCTCATCACTGTGAAAAGCTCTTTGTACACGTGAGGAATTACCGTTATTCCGAAACTCCTGCGTGGAGGGACACTGGAACAGTTTGCCCAAGCGAGCCAATCACGTGTTGGGTCCCACCTGATTGGATGAGTTAAGTGAAGAGAAGCTAGCCTGAAGCAGCCCTTGTAGTGTAGAACATGGGCTATGCTTGGATCCAATTTTTATTCATTTTCCCCCCTTATTTCACGGGGGGGGGGGGGGGGGGGGGGTTCCCCAGGATGCCTGGATGAACTATGGCAGCCACACCCAGAGTCATTCGGTTCTGATTTAGGGGGGGGGGCGTTTACAATACCTTGCTCCCTCGTTTGTTTCCTCCCTCCCAGCATATAAAAACATAAGCTTCCAGCAAGAAAGGAATCCCACAATGCAGTGCTCCACACGTGAAGAAGAGGCCATTCGGCTTGGTTTTTGGTTTGTTCCTTGTCTGTTCCCCCTTGCAGGGCACCTGTTGAGTTCACTTGTTGCATGTCACAAATTTCGTCACAAAATGGTCGATTAGAAGAATAGGGATATGTTGGAGTGTATCTGAATGCAACTCTGGTGGAGAGCTTGTGTCATGAAAGTTTGTGACGTGCCAAATTGTGGAGTCTTGATGGACTGCTAGCCCATCCAGACTAACAGATATTTGTATAATGTGTAAGACTGACATATCTACCCAGACAGCTCTAATGGATTCAGCAACTGCGCCTGTAAAGTTTCATTCTTATACGGCACTAACAAAACACAATTTGCTTTCTGTTTTATTGACAAACGCAAGTATTGGTTTAATGGTACTGAAAATCATTAGACATCATGAGATGAGTCGGCTCCTGTCTCCCCAAGGACAGGATTATGGTTGTGTGATTTCATTTCGCATTATGTTGTGTTCCATGGGATTTTAGACAATCCAGTCCAACTCCGCTTTCTTGTCAACCATCCAAATGTTTCTATTTCCCCACAAAACAAACGGCAAGTCAATCAAACCATTGTGTGTTCTGCTCCTGTTTACTGGTCACCGTGTCCCTCTCTGCTGTGATTGGTTGGCTCAGGGATGCCGGGAAAGTGTCCAATCTGGGTGAGACGGAATGCCCGCTTGCCAGCTCCGTCATTTCATTAGCCTCCTTCCCACAGCGGGGCTAATGGCGAGGGTACTGGAGGAGGTGGTGCACTGGAGGAGGTGCTCTATGGGAGGAGGTGGTGTACTGGAGTAGGGTAGTATGGGAGGAGGTGGTGTATGGGAGAAGGTGGTATACTGGAGGAGGTGGTGCACTGGAGGAGGTGGTGTGTGGAAGGAGTCGCTGTATGAGAGGAGGTGGTGTACTAGCGGAGGTTGTGTACTGGTGGAGGTGCTCTATGGGAGGAGGTGGTGTACTGGAGTAGGGTAGTATGGGAGGAGGTGGTGTATGGGAGAAGGTGGTATACTGGAGGAGGTGGTGCACTGGAGGAGGTGGTGTGTGGAAGGAGTCGCTGTATGAGAGGAGGTGGTGTACTAGCGGAGGTTGTGTACTGGTGGAGGTGCTCTATGGGAGGAGGTGGTGTACTGGAGTAGGGTAGTATGGGAGGAGGTGGTGTATGGGAGAAGGTGGTATACTGGAGGAGGTGGTGTATTGGAGGAGGTGGTGTGTGGGTGGAGGTGCTATATTGGAGGAGGTGGTGTGTGGGAGGAGGCGCTATATTGGAGGAGGTGGTGTACTGGCGGAGGTGCTCTATGGGAGGAGGTAATGTATTGGAGGAGGTGGTGTGTGGGAGGAGGCGCTATATTGGAGGAGATGGTGTCTAGCGGAGGTGGTGTATGGGAGGAGGTGGTGTACTGGCGGAGGTGCTGTATGGGAGGAGGTGGTGTACTGGAGGAGGTGGTGTATGATTGAAAGTGGTATTTGGGAGGAGGTGCTGTATGGGAGAAGGTGGTGTACTGGATGAGGTGGTGTATGGTTGAAGGTGGTGTATTGAAGGAGGTGGTTTATCGGAGGAGGTGGTGTATTGAAGGAGAGTAGTATGTGTGAGAGATTTAGAGTGATGTTCAACAGATACCTGTTAACATGTTATATCACAGACCTGCGTAAATACAGATAGCTATTTAGTACAATATGAATATTTAATAATTACAACAAAGATGTTATTGCCTTGTAGACTGTTAGCTTTACGCACCCTTGGTAATAATGTGATCATTGTAGTCATTCAATATTTATGCTTTGTACTGAATAGATAGATACCTGTCTGCAGTAAATTTCCCCTGGAGATGCCAAGGAGGACCTAGGTCAATACAATTACGATTTTTTATTTATTTATTGTAAAATAAAAAATTGTAGGAAAATGCTTGACGGGCTGTGATGGTGCTATATGGAAATTTGTGACCGGGCTGTCCCCCCTTACCCCTTACCCCCCCCCCCCCCCCCCCTTACCGCCACCATTGCCTGTCTGATTTAATCCATCATGGCCGATAATCCAGATAAGGTTTATTTTAACGCAGAGCCTGAAATATAGCATTAATGAGCTATTGGAATATAACAAAACAGTCGATGCAATTCAGTTTTATATACCTCCGATTATACTTTGTTAAATACACGGGTGAAACTTACTGGACCGATACAGAGCCGGTATCGGGCCACGTCCTCAACACAAGCAGGACTGATGCTAACCCGGCGGCAAAGCATGCGGTGCTAAAAATAGAACTTTCGGGGAAAAAACGTGCCCGGCTGCCATGGCGATCCAGACTTTAATTGGTTGCAGTGCCCGGCATAGCCATAATTGTCTGGGTGACATTTGTGAATTTTGTGCCAAAGGTCCGCACAATTGTGCCAGAAACGATGCGCCCCCCCCCCCCGCCCCCCGCCACCCCCCAAAGTCCTTGTGTTGTAGGACGAACCTGAAGGTGTTTTGAAAATCATTTAACTAAACGCTTGTCGCGTCTTCGTCAAATTGCTTCCTCCTCAAGGTCGAGCATTCCACAAAAGGTGTTCTTCCCTCCGCCCTGTCCTCGACCGGCGCGGCATTCAGGACCGGCTTCCGAGAGCAGAAACGAGTTCTTTCTTGTCGAGATAACGGGAGCTCGGGAAAGAGGGAGGAGGATAAGAACTAATTTTAAAAGTTTGCGGAAAAGAATGTTTTACTTCCAGCAACACAATGGCCCCCGCGAGCCTTAGAAGGGATGACAAGCGGCGGCGGGATTTATTCAGGTCCCCCACTCGCCGTCTTAACCCGGCCTTCGATTTAAACGGGCCGTGCGCCGCCGCGAGCGCGCCTCTGTTTGTTCCTGCGCTCGGCAGAGTCTCGGGGCGACGGAGTGTTTCGGTAATCCTTCTTTTATTCCGAAGGTTACCCTCCGCCGGCGCCCGCCGCGCTCCGCGCTGATAAATCTGCCCGCGACACCTTCATTTGCCTCTCATTACGCCTCGGCTTCGGCGGGCCTTTGTGGCGTTCTTCGAACGGGGAGAGGGAGGAGGAGGAGGAGGGGGAGGGGGAGGAGGAGGAGGAGGAGGAGGAGGAGGGGGAGGAGGAGGAGGAGGAGGTGGTGGGCGGCGGCGGCGGATAAGCGTGGATAAACGCGCGCGATGTCGGCCCCTGCTCCAGCTCGCGGCGAAAGAGCTGGGCTGTAACCAGGGAAAGGTCAAGGTCGAGCTCGGGAGGTGAGAGCGGTTGAGCGGTTGTCTGGCAGTCGGAGGGTTGCCGGTTCGATCCCCCCGCCCTGGGCGTGTCGAAGTGTCCCTGAGCAAGACACCTAACCCCTAATTGCTCCCAACGAGCTGATTGGTACCTTGCATGGCAGCCGTTCACCGTTGGTGTGTGAGTGTATGTGTGAATGGGTGAATGAGAGGCGTCAATTGTAAAGCGCTTTGGATAAAAGGCGCTATATAAATGCGGTCGATTCACTGTTTACAAGAGCCGCGGATCTGACCCGCGCAGCTTAGTGCACTGTGTTCACCTGAAGGCGCCGCGTTTTAATACCCCGCTCCGCTCACTCCTCTTTCCGGATCGGACTGTAAATCAGTCGCCGAATAATCAGCGCTCTTTCCTCCAGCCCAACGTTCCCAGGGAAGTCTGCCTTCGAATCGACGCCGGCGAAGGCGTAGCCACCCCCTTCGTGTGTATTTTATTTTAATCTAAACAACTGAGATTTAGTAGGCTGCTTTGAATAACGTAGGTCAAAACACGAAACAGAGTATTTTTTCATACGCCGATTACAAACGCCCGTGATGGTTTTTAAAGCAGTGACTGGTGTGGTGCCGGGCTGTATACCTCACACTTTTAATTAGGTATCAGCCGAAACATGCCCTCAGACCCTCTGCACTCCGTCTGCTGTACATTCCGAAAAGGGTTCACAACAAAAGAAACAGCGAAGCTTCCTTTTATTTCTACATCCTCACGACAGTAGTGTGCGACAGTAGAGTCACCTTCCGTCGTACACTCAGAGAGCCATCTGAAAACGTCGGCTACTTCTTTAAGACGTACGTTGACGATTGTACTTTTATCTTGTACTTTTACTTGTTTTATGATAAACTGAATAGATGTATTGTTTTATTTTTTCCATTCATGTCTTTATATTTATTTTACTTTCATCAGTAGAGCACCTTGAGCTTTAACATTTGTATGAAAAGTACGATACACATAACATTCTTGTCATCATCATCATCATCGTCATCATCATCCTCAAGTCAGCCATGTCTTTCTAAAGTAACTCCCTTTTCTTCCAAAATATACCTGGATCAGCGTTTGGGACAAGTTAGGGCCAAACCCAAGAGATGCACCGGGGAGAAACCGGTCCGCAATGAACGCTGAAAATGGAATCCGCGGAGCAGGTGTCCTGCGGAGGGGGCCTGCGGAGGCCCGCGCGCGGCCGGCGGCCTCTGCGAGCTGAAGACGCGGCGGTGTAGATCGCGGAGCGGTGTTCTGCTCTCAACGTTCAGTTTAACAGCGAGTCCGACTGTGACAAATCCAGTTTCGTTCACAGGGGGGGGGGTTTGCCCCGTTCGGGGCGGGGAACAGTGGCAGCCGAATAAAAAGCTGATCTGATTTGTAGCGCTCAGATTATGTCACCTGACATAGGGGCCCACTCACCCCGCCCCGCCCCCCTGCTACTAAAATAGCACGTGGCAAGCCCGACCTTTAGCTTAGCGCGCGGCTTTATTTAAAGCTTCGTGCGCTGAGGCTCATCGTCGGCGTGCTTTTAACAATGATGCGCTGGCGCATGAAAACCAACACCGCTGTCACTACGGCGACAGTGTTGGTATTTCTCCGGTACACCGGTGACCTAAATTCCCTGTCAGGCGCAAGCCGCGCGCGAGACAGAGCGCCGTCGTAAACACACAGATGTGCTCGGGCTGGCTACCCAGGATGCATTGCAGAATCCCCTCATTAAACGGTACCTGGGGAATAAAGTGGCGCTGACAAAACGCATTACATCAAACTGTGGCGCGCTGTTATCGTCCTCATTAACATTTTACTGTTGCAGAACACAGAGATGTTGTGTGTTTTTTTTTTTTTAATCTTTAGATCTCTGTGGATCTGGGGGCCTCTGGATACCGCTTGTCTTATAATGAGCAGATTTGGGTGAGATGTCTCTTTAGAGGGCACTGTGACAGGTTTATTTTGAGACTTAAACCAGCAAACTCCTGATTATCATCTCTGTACGTTGTTGGTGATCCACCCTCCTTTCGGCGCGTGACCCTAAACACGCTCGGGTTGGACCCTCAGCTTGGCCTAGTATCTACCTTTTAACAGGGCAAGTCAGTTTCTGGACTGATTTTTCTAAATTTATTTATTTGCACACAAAAAAAGATTGAAAAGAGGACAAAAGTAATGAAGGTTTTATATTTATGTAGGGTGAGGGAGGAGATCAGAAATGGCCTTATTTCAAAATAAAAGTTTAATTAATTTCTTAATAAAGGAAATAAATCTAGACTGAGGAAAACTTGATGCTGGAGACTCGGATTTGAAAATGAGCAGAAACAGGCCTGAGCTGGTATTTTATCAGTCACCATGCAGCTACCCCGTGCAAAGAGGCATTGGCTGACGCAGGCCATTCAGTCAGTGATGGCTCACTTCCTGCCAGTAGCGGCTCACTTCCTACCAGTGGCGGCTCACTTCCTGCCAGTGACGCCTCACTTCCGGCCAGTGGCGGCTCACTTCCTGCCAGTGTGAGTGAATCATCGTTATGGTTTCCCTTCCCATCCTTGCGGATCTTAGCGGCTCACCCGGGAATGGGCCAGAACAGCTTGGTTCTGATCCGCCTCCCTGTCTTTTGCTGATCCCATGCACACTTATCCAGGAACTTTGGTGTAGATTTTTTAAAAAAAAATTTAGGTCCCAGGAAGATTAGCTGCACACTGTGTATTGCTAATGGGGATCCTAAATAAAGAAATAAAAGGTCAGCAAGTTAACATAAATTCACTTCAGGAGTTGCAGTAGCGACAATAATTTTTCACAGGACTGTTCAGTTCATGAGCTGAATGTCAGCTCCTTACCCTGATTTGACTGGAATGAAAATATATTTAAATAAAACATGTTGTCAAGATATTTCAACAATTCAGAATGTACGGTCATATCTGGGTTTTGGGGAGTGGGAGGCAAGAGGACGCGGGGTAAAAAACTAACCCAAGCTTCCGTCGCGTTTGAGGGCCAGCGTCTGCCCCCCAGGCTTTCTTCCACCGCTGTACCTTCCCCAGCAAACAAAACGGCGCTTCACCAACGTTTCACCTCAAAAATACTTGCTGTGCTAGGGCTCCAGCCTGCTAAGTTTTAGGTACTAAAGATGGTTCAGTGGAGAGACCGCTCTTACATCTGAACAGAGGAGTTTGCTTGTGTTTTTTTTTTTAATTATTCACAAGTGCTACCACAAGTTTTCCAGCAGGGCCTACCGGCTCTGGCTAGACACAGGGAGCACAGCCAACCTTGTGAAAATCCAGCACAGTGAAAATGATGGTTTGAAACAAACGCTTATTTGAATGGTTCGCACCACTGATTTGAATGGTTCGCACCACTCAGAGATTGGTCCTGTCTGGTGTCATGTGATCACAGCGTGTACCCAGAAGCAGCAGTCAATAACAGCTTTGATAATCTGTGTCACAGTGTAGGCCACGCAATCGCTCTAATCAGCCCCAATAATAACAGCGCTCCCTTCGCCAGTCATTTGATGGCCATGTGCTTTCCCTCCGTGTCACAAAACATTACTATTCATTTTTATGTGAAGTAGGCTACTTAGTTTATAAGCTATTCATTTATTATTCATCTCTTTTCATTTATTAAAAATTCATCCATACATCCATTTCATGCAACGGTGTCCACATATATGGACAGTAAAATAACTGTTTTTAAAATGGATGTTTAACTTTTTTCGTGTGATTTTGTATGTAATTTGGAGTAATAACATACCTGAGAAAATCCTGCTCTGATGTTTAATAACGTATGCATGAAAGGGATATATATTTTTTTGTGTGTACTTTTATAGTCTTTTTATAAGTCTCCCATAATAACCTGTTACATGAAAACAGCAGTTATGATCATTTAAAGTTCTTGAGGCTCCTGCCCCGTCCAGTAATTTCGTGACGTGTGGTCTATATAACGGGCACTAGCATTTGAAACGGCGTTGGACAACAGATTTCCAGCTCACATACCAGAATACCGTTAAATACCGCCGTACCGAGGTTGAGGTACCGGTTGAGGGAAAGCGCGATGGCCGCTTGTCTTAACGCTGTTTAGAGTCACTGAAAAACAATCCTAACCGCTTCGTCGCGGGGGGCTCTTTAAGAGATTCTTGCAAAGTGCGGTCATGGGTCGGGTTTAAGGTGCCCAATTAAGGCAGTTCGGTCGCTGTGTTCGACTGTAGGTGCGAATGCCTACAGCGACTGCGTTCGGCGCTGTTGCCCTCCAACCAGTTAATTACAAAAAAAAAATTACCCTCTGTATATGCCCAGGAATACCTGTTCATGTGGTCGGAAATTTACTCATAGTTTGAATTAATCTGCAGCAAACTGTTGCTGATTTAACTTCTATTGTCAACTGTATATACAATTTTCCCTAAAACAACAACGAAAGGTGAATCTGTTTCTTCATTCAGTAAAATAACGCACTGGTCATTTTTACATGTGGAAAATCAATCAGCAGCTGCCTCTACTTATGAAGGCTATAGCCCAGTCAAAAACGCCAGCCCGCGGGTACTGTCCCTTTAACGAGGGCGTTTTGTAATGCAATGTGAAAGAATGTCCTTTAAAATAAATAAATAAAGAAATAAGTGCCCCGTCCCTTTAAACCGTTTTTGCCAGTTGCGTAGATCCTTCATGAATGAAACCACGTGACCAAACATCATATGACGTCTGGCTCCGGCACAAGGCAGAGAAATCAACAAGCAGAAGGCGAGGGAGTAAATTTTACAAATTACTCAGAAATAGAAAGACTTCTCTTAAAGCAACAAATAAACAAACAAACAAGAAACGACACTTAATAGCGGACACCCGGTGGTGCGAAAGCGTGTCCTCCTTGACTTCGGTGAGTCAGATCGCATTTTAATATCGAAGAGTCACGACACGTTTATTTAAAGGAGTTCTGTTAAATAGCTATTTTGCTGAGTATGCCGCGCGTGCTTTTGCGTTCCCTTCTAGTCTGCTGTGTGTGTGTAGGGTTGCTGGCAACCGACGTGCCGATATATGCGTGTGCGTGTGCGTGTGTGTGAGTGTGTGTGTGTGTGAGTGTGAGTGAGTGAGAGAGAGAGAGAGAGAGAGAGAGAGAGAGAGAGAGCGAGAAGTAACTGGGCATGCTGATTCATCGGGTCATTAGCCATGCAAAGCGAAGGGCACTCCAAGATATAGAGACCGGGCGCGTTTAACAAAGACTGAGCTTACGATCTCGGGTAGCCGGGCGCTCCGAAAAATCAGTTCGCGGGGGAATCCCTGCCCTGCTTCAGTTGCAGCGCAGGTGCCGCTGCTGGCGCGACTGGCCGACAGAGAAGACCACGGCACCGGCTCAGATACGGCGTAGGAGATGGCGAGAAATGTGCAAGCTAGTTAGTTATCTGGCGCGAGATACCTAGCCAGCAAGAGTTGGAGGGGGGAAAAAAAACCTGCTGTTTCATCAGAACGGCGCGCGCCGAACAGCGTGCGTACACCCACCCTGCACGGCTGCGGTCAGGCGCTCTACCAGGACAGGTTGGCTGCCTTGTTTTCTGAAGAGGTAAGATTAGCTACACATTTCTTTTCTGCACTGGGTTCCTTTTTTAGACATTAGTGTATAACTTGGCTAAATGTCCAGACATTGTTGCGCCGATACTTAACGTTAGCGAGATAGCGGCTTACAATTATGAACCTTCAGTGACAGTTGTATTCCGTCCCTGGCTGCGAACACTAAAGCTAGCTTGTTTGCTAGCCCGTCTGCATTTGGTGTAGAAACGCAACAAACCTGGACTAGCTGTTATCACATGGCTAGCTAACTAGCCACTTGTTTAATATGCGCTATCTTTAGTAACCAAAGCGCTGACATTTCAACGGCATTTCATATTGAGAATGCCTGTTTTTGCTGTTGCTCGCCGCGCTCGCTTTTGTCGACTTGCTTTTTTAAATGTACAAATCGCGTGGCAAATGTACAAGCTGGCAGGCTGAATTTAACCAATTATCCCAGTTTACCTTCAGCGTTGTTGGCATGCTGATGAATTGGAAGGGGGAAAAAACAAAACAGTTTTATTTTTATTTTTTTGCATTGTGCATTGAATGATTCAGGTATGGAGTGTTGGAGATGCTGATTCATCACAACGTTGAATTTTGACGTTTGCGAGTACAAGGCATGGGGTGCCATGGCAACATGGCACCAGCGGACAAAGGTCTGGTGCTAGGATAAGGATCGATGATGTTTATTAGCAGCGCGCGACCGTGTCCCGTTACCTCCGGCAGACCACCCTGGAATACCGCCGAGCAAAAAACCTGCTTTATAATAATTTACTCCGTGCATCTAAGGTGGCGTGGATGGCAGCAGACCTGTGACAAAATGTTCGGCGGGCTAAATCTGTGCGCAGTATTGAAAGGGGGGGGGGGGTCTGCTTTATGCTTCATGCTTCAATGTTGTGTCACTATGTTTGAAGGGTATTTCCATATCAAGTCTGAAGGCATTCAAGGATGAACTGAAAAGGAGAACTGAAACAGGGGACTTCACCCTGGTTACAGAATGTCTTTCGAAGTGATGCTGTGGAATTTACTATCAGCTTAGAAATGTTATCCCCCCGACCCCACCAGATAAAAATGAAATAAGGTTAACATTGACTTTTAAATGATCTAACTCTTGGCACGGTTTTGATTAGCACATACAGGTTGCTTGTTTTTGAAGAGCTTGTCTGCCATTGACAAGAGGTTTCGTTGTTATTTTATTGCTTATATTTCTTGATAGCTTTCCTTTTTCTGTCACTGTTCACTGCCACAGGTAAGGAGGCTGAACAGGTACCTGTACGCTGTGGGTCTGTCTAAGGTTTCCTCACCTGGAGTCGTACACTTCCTGTAGTAAAACAGCATTGCGTTAAAGGAAATCTGATCAGGTCCCAGAAGTAGGTTACGCACCTGTGGCAGTGGGGATGGCGGTGGTCCGCTGTGTTTTCACTTTCTCCATACTGGAATTTACTGCATGGGCAGTCTGCTTATTTCCCTCTCTGTCCCTGTCCCCCCTCCCTACTCCTCACTCTCTCTGTCTTCAGCTCTCTCTCCCCCTCTTCCTCCCTCTTCCTCTCCCCATCTCACTCGCTCACGCTGTTTAATCTCAGGGAGAAGCTGGCCGGTGCCGCAGGGCACCGTTAGCCGTTTCTCTCCCCTCCTTCTTGCTGATGCGGGGCTTGTTGTTTTTTTTCTTTTCTTTTCTTTTTTTCCTTTTAAAAAGACATCTGTGGGATTTGCGGGAGTGGAGGACGGGAGTCTTTTGTCTTGGAGGCGTTTGCCGATGTGCTGAGGCTGGGGAAAGGCTGCTTCCCCTGGCAGACGCTGTTCTCACCTGTTACTCCAGCTCCAGCATCCCGCTCCCTCTCACCTGCACTCCGCCGAGAGACGCCGGCGACGAGCCTCCCAGGTGTGCGCTCTGGCGCCAACGGCCCAGGCAGCCAGTGACAGGCCAGCTCCAGCGCAGGCAGCCAATGAGAGGCCAGCACCAGCGCAGGCAGCCAATGAATGGCCAGCACTAGCGCAGACAGCCAATGAGAGGCCAGTACCAGCACAGGCAGCCAATAACAGGCCACCACCAGCACAAGCAGCCAATGACAGGCCAGCTCCAGTGCAGGCAGCCAATGAGAGGCCAGGGCCAGCAAAGGCAGCCATTGAGAGGCCAGCACAGGGCAGTGCCTTTGATTCAGAGGGTGTGGTCAGCCTGGCATAGAACAAGATCAGTTTGGAAAGTGTCAAAAGCTATTAATTGGAACGTTCTCCAACTAGTTTGCTGAGAGCTGTCACATGCTGTATAGGTGTATTTCCCTGTTCTTTCACTGGTTGTCATGTTTCCTAAATAGATTTACCTGTAAAAATGGCATGCCCGGTGTTCTTGCTGATATACCTCTCTGATGGGGTGGACCTGCAATAATTTCAGGACCACCGTCCAGCCTGATTGGCTCTGTGTGATCTTTATTTGGCGAGAGTTTACTATTTAACAGAAAACGAGGATATTTAATAATGGATTATAATTTGCATGCCAAGCTGCTATTATTCTCATGTGATTCTTACTGGAGCTTGGAGTTCCAAATTCTCTGGGGGCGTGGCTAGTTGGGGGTGAGTGGTGTATGGGGGTGATATGGGTTTTTTTTTAAAGTCTTTTGAGAAGCTTAACCCAGGAAAAGTGCATTGGTTGGTCACGCAGAGCATTCACAGTGGCCGCGTTAAAAACGGCACACTTGCCTTCTATTTAGTGTACAACATTGTATACTCAATAGTAGGGAAGTGTGCTGTTTCGGACACAGCCGGTGCGTGAGGTTTTGTGAGGAGTTGGAGTTTTTCCACCCCGGCACTCATCCCCAGGATTGTAGTTACCCATGACCCTTTTGAAGCATCGGTTTATCTCAAGTGTCTAAGTCAGTGTTCTAGAACTCTGTTGCTTTCAATCGCCAGCAGTGATTGTGACATCAGCATCAGAATGTTCAGTTAAGAACTTTTTTTTTTAAAAGCACAGTTTGTGACCTCACGCTTTGAAGGGTTAGCTAAATTTAAAAGGAAGTTCTCTCAGAAGCCCTAGAATGTGCCGTGTGGAAGAAGGATGTCCAAAGTGTGTGTGCGTGTGTGTGTGTGTGTGTTGGGCTGCGTCCTGTCCCAGCCTGTATTCTCTCAGACTGCCCACCCCTCCCCTGTATCTCGTGTTTCTGAGATGCAATTAACAGCTTTTTGTTCTTGACCTCAGCATGGCAGAAATGGCGGGATTTGCACGGGGAGTCGTTTGGGGTTCGGGGTTCATGTTTGAATCGGGGTGTGGGTCTGAGTTCTGGTGGGATATTTCTGTAGGAGCTTGTAGGCGGGAGCAACAGGAGCTAATGTGTGTGTGTGTGTGTGTGTGTGTGTGCGTGCATGCGTGTTTGTGTGTGTGTGTATGTGTATGTGTGCGTGCCTGTGCGTGTGTGTGCACGCGTGTGTGTGTGCGTGTGTGTGTGCGTGTGTGTATGCGTGCGTGTGTGTGTGTGTGCATGCGCGCGTGTGTGTTTGTGCGCATGCGTGTGTGTGTGTGTGTGGGTGTGTGTGTGTGTGCGTGTGCGTGTGCGTGTGTGTGTGAGTGTATGTGTGTTGAGGGAGCTGCAGAGGGGGGTTGCAGGTTTTATTATTTCTGGTGATGATGAAACTCCCTGTAAGAGAGCAGGGCCTGCGCTGCGGCTGCTGCAGAGGATTCGGGGGGGGGGGGGGGGGTTCTTAAAGCTGCCCTCAAACTGCACCAGGCATGGAAAACAGCGGGAGCGCCTTCTCACACCCCACTCCCACTCTCACTCACACTCACACACTCACACACTCACACTCACTCCCACTCTCACTCACACACTCACACTCTCACTCACACACTCACACACACCCCCCCACTCACACACTCACTCCCATTCTCTCTCACACACTCACACACTCACACTCACACTCCCACTCTCACTCATACACTCACACACACCCCCCCCACTCACACACTCACTCCCATTCTCTCTCACACACTCACACACTCACACTCTCCCACTCTCACTCACACACTCACACACTCACACTCTCCCACTCTCACTCACACACTCATACTCTCACTCACACACTCACACACTCACACTCACACTCTCACTCACACACTCACACACTCACACCCTCTCACTCTCACTCACACACTCACACTCACACACTCACTCACTCACTCACACACTCACACCCTCTCACTCTCACTCACACACTCACACACTCACACCCTCTCACTCTCACTCACACACTCACACACTCACACACTCACACACTCACTCACACACTCACACACTCTCACTCCCACTCTCACTCACTCACACACTCACACACTCACACACTCACACACTCACACACTCACACACCCACTCTCACTCACTCACACACTCACACCCTCTCACTCTCACTCTCACTCTCACTCACACACTCACACACTCACACACTCACTCACACACTCACACACTCACACACTCTCACTCCCACTCTCACTCACTCACACACTCACACCCTCTCACTCTCACTCTCACTCACACACTCACACACTCACACACTCCCACTCTCACACCCCACTCACACACTCACTCACACACTCACCCCCCCCCACTCACACACTCACACACTCACACACTCACTCCCATTCTCTCTCACACCCCACTCACCCCCCCCCCACTCACACACTCGCTCCCATTCTCTCTCACACCCCCCCCCCCCCCCAGCCCAGAGGACAGCACCGTGTCGCCCCTCGTTCAGGCAGGCGCACCCTGGTTTTGGGTTTTGGGTTTTGGGGCGGTGTGGCGGGTCTCAGCTGGGACCCCTCCCCAGTGTGCGGCTGGGTGCTGTGAGCTCTGTGGGACCCTGCGCCCCTCACTGTCAGAGCTCAGGTCACCAGTGCTGTGCTGGCGGGGCTGAGCCGGACTGTATCGCTAACCCTCCTCAGTGGAACCACTCAGTACAGACGTGGTGCTCCCGAAATAAGACCGAAAGACAGAAAGAATGACTTAAGAATAAAAGGCAAGATGCATGGGCCAGTTCCCTGCATCCCTCCATGGCTCCCTCCCCCTTTATTTTTCTCTCATCGCTATCTTTCTCTTTCTGTCATTTGGTTCATTTCCTAAGCTCACTTCTTCACTCTGTCTTCTATCTCTCTCTTTCACTTCACTCACTCTCTTTCTCCTTCTTGCTCACTCTCTTTTCTCACTGTCTGGCAACTGGCTTTATAAAGTTCTGTGGGGTCAGTGGCATTGAAAATGTTTTGTTAATATAATAATAATAATAATAATAATAATAATAATAATAATAATAATAATAATTAACAAAGTGATACAGCTTTATCTCAGGCTGTCCGGTGGTTGAGTGACGACTCAGGCCAGCATGGAGTTATGCTTTTGCAGAATTGTGGGAAATGCGTGTTTGGGAGGGAGTTGGGGGGGGGGGGGGGGGAGTTGGTGTGGTGAAGAGTTTTGCAGATTTTCGCGGTTGGAGGAAGCAGACATTTTATTTTTGTCTCCGGGTTGCATCATCTCCCCAACGGCGCGCCGCAGCTGCAGCCGCGGTGAATTCGCAATTCGTTTTTCCGGGTCTTTCCGCCCCGGATACAGCGAGGGACCGCAGTGCGCGGGGCGGGGCCCGCGGGCGGGAACGCCGCGTTCCCGTGTTCCCGCCCGCCGTCCGGAAAGGGGCCCGGGCCGAACGAGCAGAAGGGCGCGGCGCGTGACCCCGCTGCTCACGCTGGAGCCGGTCACAGCGTGAGAACAGGAAGCAGAAACGGAGATCGTGAAAATGTGGCGTTTATTGCGCAGTAATAGCTTTTTATTTGGAAGGTTAGATTATCCCTGGTTGCAAAATCTAGACTGCGCACCCATGACCCTAAACTACACCTCTGAGGGGTAATTCTAGCTAGTAAGAAACACATTAATAAACGTCCGTGCGTGATAAAGTGTACCGATACTGAATTATATACTTATAAATACACATCCAGCGCCCTATTGAAGGTAAGTGCTTGGATGTTGATTCACTGCCAAGCCAAACATTCATTTACAGCGAACACGTTTAATGCCTTTAATGCCTGAAAAAGCAGGGAAGGTGGATCTTTCTCTTAAATTCTGATGATCTCATTGTAAATGAAATATAAGTTAAATAAGAACACAGAAAAATGTCAAAATCCTTGAAGCCCACAAAAAAAACTAAAAATGAAAAGCATTCAGACTGGCAGAATGCGTTCACACACACTGCCGAGCCTCGAGGAAAAGGAAGGCCCGGAGATCGAGCGGGGGGCCGGGGGAGGGGGGGCCGGGGGGGCCCGGGGGGGGGGAGTCTCTCTGTGTCTCTCGCCAGCGCGTGGGGTGCAGTCCTGCCAGTGGATCGCGAGCGCTGAGGCCGTCCGCTCGCTTGCCCACTCATCCACTCCCCTCATCCACTCGTTCGCTCGCTCGTTCGCCCACTCGCCCGCTCGCTCGCCCGCTCTGTCGCCGGGTTCCTCCTGAGATTTCTTCTCCCTGGGGAGTTTTCTCTCACCGCCTTTTGAGGGTTTTCTCCCCACTGGGAGTTTATTTATTTATTTATTTTTTTACCTCGTATGATTGTACTATTTTGGGGGTTCAGACCTGGTGTTCGCTCTTTCTTGCTCTTCTCTGCTGCTCTGTATTTGTGACAGTTTTCTGTGAAAAAAACAAAAAAAAAACGCTATACAATAATAATAAAATGTGATTTGGCTGAACAGCTGCAGTCAACCGGCTGGATGATTGCTGAGGTGACGGTCAGAGAGAGACCGCCTGAGCCTCGTCTCTCCCCGCGTCTGAGAAGCCCCGCCCATCCTCCCCTTTCCGTTTACAAAATCCCCCTGAGGGTTTAAAAAGAACACGTCACATTTCTGAGATTTCCCATTTCAGACAAATGGACCTGCGCTGGGTGGCCTGCCGGGACCAGCGAGGCCAGCTCTCACTGTGGTTCCTTACGAAACCTGTAACTCCAGAGAGACGGGGGCCCTTCCAGGGTCGGGGATCACTGACTGATGCGTTTCCCCCCAACGCTGCTGAGCAGCTTCGGTGGGCTGTCTGTAATTAAGGCCCGAGCACAGGAACACTGACCATTTTAATGTTTAAACTGTGAAACACCGGGGGCCGAGCTGTGTGCCCTCTGCAGCGCTGGCGGTCACACAGCGCACAGCAAGATGGGACATCGGCCCTCTCTGCGCTTGGAGAAATGTTTTAAAAAACGACGGTGTCACTGTCAAGGGTGTGACTGCAGGTTAAATTAGGGGGAATAAAAGGCCTGTTTCTCATAAATGAGTGAGTGTTAAGTCCCTGCCTGTGGAGCGGCGTAATGGTGGGGAACGCCAGTGAGCTGTGCGGAAAGCCCAGATGTTGGATCGCGGCTCTGGTGCCGTCAGGTGGAAAGCCTTTTTATTGGCCTAATAAAAAACTGTCCTAAAAACAGACTCCCGCCTTTCGATTCAGGTCGCGCTGCTCTTGATGAAGTGCCGTTGCATCGCCTCTTTTGACTGACTGGAACTGACACACTTACCGAAGGCTGGATGCACGGTGCGTGTTATCGCACACGGGACAAGGTGGGCGAAGCATGGCAGCAGTCATGTTGTGACAGACTTGTATCCACATGGGATGAATAAATGAACAGGCATTTAGCAGACGCAAGGTTTGACGCAGCATTTCACATAGCGTCCGTCTATACAGCTGGATGTCTACTGAAGCTATGCTGGGTAAACACCTTGCTCAGGGGTACAACGGCAGCGCCCTACCCAGGAATCGAACCTGCGACCTTTAGGTTACAAGACCAGTCCCTTACCCACTATACTGCACTGCTGCCCAATGATGAGTGATCGCGTGGCGTACGCTGTGCGGAAGAGGAATGAGCGCTGAGCAGGCGAGACGCCTCCGCCATCGCTGGGCCTCTATTGGCTGGGCCTCCATTCGCTTGGTCTCTATTGGCTGGGCCTCCATTCGCTGGGCCTCTATTGGCTGGGCCTCCATTCGCTGGGCCTCTATTGGCTGGGCCTCCATTCGCTGGGTCTCTATTGGCTGGGTCTCTGTTGTCTGGGTCTCTATTGGCTGGGTCTCTGTTGTCTGGGTCTCTATTGGCTGGGTCTCTGTTGTCTGGGTCTCTATTGGCTGGGTCTCTGTTGTCTGGGCCTCTATTGGCTGGGTCTCTGTTGGCTGGGCCTCCATTGACTGGGCCTCCATTCGCTGGGTCTCTATTGGCTGGGCCTCCATTCGCTGGGTCTCTATTGGCTGGGCCTCTATTCGCTGGGCCTCTATTGGCTGGGTCTCTGTTGTCTGGGTCTCTATTGGCTGGGTCTCTGTTGTCTGGGTCTCTGTTGGCTGGGTCTCTGTTGTCTGGGTCTCTGTTGGCTGGGCCTCTATTGGCTGGGTCTCTGTTGGCTGGGCCTCTATTGGCTGGGTCTCTGTTGGCTGGGCCTCCATTGACTGGGCCTCCATTTGCTGGGTCTTTCTGGGCCTCCATTCGCTGGGTCTCTATTGGCTGGGCCTCTATTGGCTGGGCCTCCATTCGCTGGGTCTCTATTGGGTGGGTCTCTGTTGGCTGGCTCTCTATTGGCTGGGCCTCCATTGACTGAGCCTCTATAGGCTGAGCCTCTATTGGCTGGGTCTGTATTCGCTTGGCCTTGCGCGCGGTCTGAAGCCGTGGTCCCCCGGTTAGCGCCGCGGTGTGCGGGTTAGCGCCTCAGTGTGCAGGTTAGCCCCGCGGTGTGCAGGTTAGCCCCGCGGTGTGCAGGTTAGCCTCGCGGTGTGCAGGTTAGCCCCACGCTGTGCGGGTTAACGCCGCGGTGTGCGGGTTAGCCCCACGGTGTGCAGGTTAGCGCTGCGCTGTGCAGGTTAGCCCCGCGGTGTGCGGGTTAGCCCCACGGTGTGCAGGTTAGCGCTGCACTGTGCAGGTTAGCCCCACGGTGTGCGGGTTAGCGCCGCGCCGTGGTGTGCAGGTTAGCGCCGCAGCGTGCAGGTTAGCGCCTCGGTGTGTAGGTTAGCACCGAGGTGTGCGGGTTAGCACCGCGGTGTGCAGGTTAGCGCCTCGGTGTGCAGGTTAGCACCGCGGTGTGCGGGTTAGCGCCACGGTGTGCGGGTTAGCGCCTCAGTGTGCAGGTTAGTGCCGCGGTGTGCAGGTTAGCACTGCGGTGTGCGGGTTAGCCCCGCGGTGTGCAGGTTAGCACTGCGGTGTGCGGGTTAGCGCCACGGTGTGCAGGTTAGCACTGCGGTGTGCGGGTTAGCACCGCGGTGTGCAGGTTAGCGCCGCGGTGTGCAGGTTAGCCCCACGGTGTGTGGGTTAGCGCCTCAGTGTGCAGGTTAGCACCGCGGTGTGCAGGTTAGCGCTGCGGTGTGCGGGTTAGCCCCGCGGTGTGTGGGTTAGCCCCGCGGTGTCCAGGTTAGCCCCGCAGTGTGCAGGTTAGCGCTGTGGCGTGCAGGTTAGCGCCTCAGTGTGCGGGTTAGCCCCGCGGTGTGTAGGTTAGCGCTGCGGCGTGCAGGTTAGCGCCTCAGTGTGCAGGTTAGCCCCGCGGTGTGCAGGTTAGCACCGTGCCCCTGTGTAAAACTGTGGGAAAAACGCGCGTGGTGTTTCGACGCGCGTTTTTCGATGTCCTTGTGGCGCGTAGCCGCCAGCGCCGCTGTCCTGGTTTTATAAAAAGACGGGAGAATGATGCAGCGATCACACCGCCACAGCCCTACTTTTAATGGGGACATTTTCTGTGCGCTTAACAGCTCGAGCCATGAAATCCCCTCCCCCAAACTGATGATAACCCCTCCCCCTCGAGCTGAAGATTACCCCTCCCCCCCAACTGATGATAACCCCTCCCCCAAACATATGATTACCCCTCCTCCAACTGATGAAAAACCCTCCCCCCAAACTGATGATCACCCCTCCACCAAACTGCACCTTTCTTTTTGTTCTTGCCCTGGTTCTCCCCAGTTTGAAGTGCCAGATTTTATTTTTTATCAGCGCTTGTTCCCGCCTCCTGCACTGTTGATCCAGGAGAGCGCAGGCAAGCATATGCTGTCCTCCAAAGCGTCTGGTACCAGCGGTGATTTGGGCCAGCAAAAGTGTTAGAGGACCTTCTGGATGGACCATGGGGCCCATCCACACACTGGAACAGAGCCTTAACAGATCCCAGACCATGGGGCCCATCCACACACTGAAACAGAGCCTTAACAGATCCCAGACCATGGGGCCCATCCACACACTGGAACAGAGCCTTAACAGATACCAGACCAAGGGGCCCATCCACACACTGGAACAGAGCCTTAACAGATACCAGACCATGGGGCCCATCCACACACTGGAACAGAGCCTTAACAGATACCAGACCATGGGGCCCATCCACACACTGGAACAGAGCCTTTACAGATACGAGACCATGGGCCCCATCCACACACTGGAGCAGAGCCTTAACAGGATGAGCCACTCAGTAATCCCACCTGAGTAGTTTTTGACACCTTGTATTGACAAGTGAAATTCACATTGCATTTTAATAGCACCTTTTAAAATCGTGTGCAGTGTTATTTGGGACAGAGCGAAATCGGAGGCTGACGACTTGAACGAGGGGGGAAAAAATCCTTCGCCGCACTAAAGGAAGTCAGGTGGTGTCCTCCAGGCGCTCTCAGGAGGAGGAGTTTTATACTCTTCTCCGCTGCTTACTTATTTTGCTTGTGTAGTGAAATTGTGTGCGACTCCAAAGTTATTTACCGTTGTTTTGTGCTGACCTCAGATAGTGTGGGGCTGGGGGAGGGGGAGGAGCGGGCGGGGGGGTGGGGGAGGGTCTCTGAGATTTAGTGAACTTGTCCACGTCTCTTGCGCTGTCTCCTGGGGAGGGAGATCAAATTAACCTGCAAGGTTCTCTGCAGGAAAACCTTGCTGTGGAAAAAAAAAAACATAAAAAAAAAAGAAATAAAAGGAGTGTGTGAGGAGAAAACCCAAACACAATCCCCTGACACCGCACTTTTTTCTGCTTGTGTTAGGAGATTCGTCATCACACAGAGACTTAGCACCTGAAATGGGAAAATGTTTTTTTCCACTTTCAATACCGCCGATCGTGTTTTCTTGCTGCCAGAAATCTGCTGAGCATTTCCAACCCTCTCCTCTTTTTTTTTTTTTTTTTTGTCGGTCTTATTTCGCGCTCTGGGTACCTGCCATCGCTCTCCACCCGAGTCTCTTCTTAAAATCTATTTATAAACGGACGCTGCCTCCGCCGTGTCTCTTCCCCGCCGTCGCTCGCGTCCGATTGGTAAATCACAGTTAAACGCGGCGTGTGGCGCGCTGCTCGTGTCGATCCTTCGCCTTGGCGCAGCGCGAGAGAGCGCGTGCTGGATCAGCCGAATCCGTTCAAGGAGGGGCGATCGCTACGGGTACCTCCCGACCTGCGCGGCGGAGATCGGAGAGCGACGGTCACAGTGAGGGGGCGGGGGGGGGGGGGGTGACGAGGGTAAATACCGGGGAAGCTGGCTCCGGTTCAGCGCGTTGCTGTACGGGACGGTGTTCGAGTTTTGGAAGTGGCCCATTTGTCGGTAGCGACCGGTCTGCAGTTCCACGCCGGCGTAGTGATGTCATGTCGAGCCAATGATGCGGCTAATTACATAATAGAGCGTGAAATGGAGGGACAGGCCCTTCTTTCCCACTCCTGGTTTGGGGGTGAATATCTGAGTCTTGTGAGGGGTGCAGGGCGTGAACTGCACTTCTCCGCCCAGCCAGCAGCTCGCTGAAGCTCTGTGATTGGCCGCCTGCCTCGTGCGGGAGCGCTGAGCTCTGTGATTGGCCGCATGCCTCGTGCGGGAGCGCTAAGCTCTGTGATTGGCCGCATGCCTCGTGCGGGAGCGCTAAGCTCTGTGATTGGCCGCATGCCTCGTGCGGGAGCGCTAAGCTCTGTGATTGGGTGCATGCCTCGTGCGGGAGCGCTAAGCTCTGTGATTGGACGCATGCCTCGTGCGGGAGCGCTAAGCTCTGTGATTGGCTGCATGCCTCGTGCGGGAGTACGCGTGCTGTGCTGGCCCTGGGTCGTAAGAGCGCAGTTTTGGGCGCGATGAGCTGTGCACTCTTCCCCCTCTTACATTACATTACATTACATTACAGGCATTTGGCAGACGCTCTTATCCAGAGCGACGTACATCAAAGTGTATAACCGTAACCAGGAACAAGTATGACGAAAACCCTAGAGAGAAGTACCGGTCCAAGTGCAGGGAACAACCGCATAGTTCAACTTGGACCCTGAAGGTTAAACTGATTAACACTAATACAACGAGAACGGCAACAATTACTGCTTGTAAAATTTTTACAGAGTCATCGGGTCCCTTTCATATCCTGTAGCGCACACACACGCACACACGCACACACGCACACACACGCACACACGCACACACACACACGCACACACGCACACACACACACACACACACACACACACACAGTCATTCTCTTTTACACACAGACATCGAAGCGTACCGATGCCCTTTAATGGAATGGTGGTGTTGGCATGTCTCTCTCAGACACACACACACACACACACACACACACACACGCACATTCGGGATCCATGCCTGTATCTTTGGGGGGTTGGGGGGGGGGGTCTCTTGTTTATTGCTGTAGACCCCCCCTCCCCCCACATCTGTGAATAAGGGTGATTAATATGTAGCAGAAGGGCGTATGCAGGACACAGCTGAACAATCGCACGCTTCCTTCAGACAAAGCCAAAGAACCGCCGGCCAGCCAATCGGATGGAGCCATTGCTTTAGAACCGCCATCCAGCCAATCGGCTGGAGCCATTGCCTTAGAACCGCCATCCAGCCAATCGGCTGGAGCCGCTGCCAGAACAGCAGATCGCTAATGGTCAGCATGGGGCCCCTGAAATCCTGTCGCCTCAGCACTGGACACCCCAAATTATTTCACCCTCTCCTTAATGCACAGGAGGGACTGCAGGGAGGGGTGATGACTCGGTGCTTTTATTTTTTAACTTTTTTGTTCTACTTTTGCAAGTTTTTTTTTTTTTAATTAGAAACTTGGTTTTTCCCCTCTTTTCTCCTACCCCCCCTCAACTGTTCGGCTCTTCTAAATGTGTTGAGGATGCAGTTTCAGCACCCCACCTCTCTGTCTTCCTCTCCCGCTCTCCCTTCTCTCTTTTTTCTCCATTCCCCGCTCTCTGTCTCTCTCTCGTTCTTGCTCTCCCCCCTTTCCTTCTCTTTCTCTCTCTTTTGCATCCCCCTGTCCCTCTCTGTCTCTTTCCCCTCCCTCCCTGTCTCTCTCTCTCTCTCCCTCCCCCTCCCCTCCCTCCTTCTCTCTCTCCATACTCAGCGTTTTGTTGTCCTGTGGGTGTGATGTCTGTTGTATAGGTGTTAGGCACTGAGGTGTCAGCGTTCTTCCAGGCGATTCATAAAAATTCAGCATGCGCCTGCAAAAGACACCCCCCCCACCCCCCACCACCTCAGTCGTACCCTTGGCCCCCCATCCCTGAACCCCCAGCCCCCCCGTCCTCAGGTCCCGTCCTTCCTGTTGTCAGGGAGGTGAGCTTGCTTAGCAGAGCTAATTCATTTTATAACTGTGAGTAAGAGGACATTGTTCTTCTCTCTGGAATACTAAAGAGATGTGGAGAGACGTTGCAATGTCACAACACAGCTTTGTGTGTGTGTGTGCGTGTGTGTGTGTGTGTCCAGTATTTGTATGTCGGTGTGTGTGTGAGTGGTGTGTGTGTGTATATATTGTGTGTGTCCTGTGTGTGTGTGTGTGTGTGTGTGTGTGTGTGTGTGTAGGTGTGTGTCTTGTATGTGTATGTGTGCTTCTTTGGCTGTCTTGCCTGTTTTGGAGTGAGTGTGGTGGGGGTGCTGGTGATTGTGCTCATGCGGTTTGCTCTAGCTGCAGCAGTGCATTGTGGGATGGCGGTATGCTGTGCTGTGGGAGCCATTCTGTGTCTCGGGGTGTGCGATGATGCTGTCCACCGTCTACCCCTCACCCCCTACCCACCGTCCACCGTCTACTCCATATCCACCATCCACCCCTCACCCCCTACCCACCGTCTACCCCTCACCCCCTACCCACTGTCTACCCTATACCCACCGCCCACCACCCACCCCCTAACCACCATCCACCCCCCTCCCCCTATGTGACAGGTTTGCCTCTTCACAATAAAGGCAACAATCTTCTGGTGTAAGGGCCAGTTCTCTGGAACATGTCTTCCACAAACTGCTGTCCCAGGACAGTAGGGGTAGTGTTGGAGTCACCGCAGCCTGTAGAGGGCGCTAGATAACCATATCAGCAGGTGAGGGTCTTCAACCTGAGGGGGTCATTTTGACTGATTGCCTGTGCTGGTCACCATGAACCCACAAACCGTGAATGGGCCAGAGCAGGATGGGCTCCCGCTTCGGTGTCTGCTTCCTCACAGGGTTACTTCCTGTTTGGCTCCGGGGAGTTCCTCTCTGCCACTCTCACCCCAGGGCTTGCTGGGTAGTGTGGTGCCACAGATGTTCTGTGAAGCTTTAAAGGCCTTTAAAGGAGAAATTTTGGGGAACCCCTGTGTGGTCCCGGGTCCAAATTGAGTGCTGCAGCTCACAAAACAGATGCAATGTGATGGCAACCCCAGTGTTGAGTATCACAGTGTTTCGTTGCACACGGTGTTGAGGCACTCACAGTGATGAATCTCATAGTGTTGAGCCTCACACAATGTGGAGCATTGCTGTGTTGAGTCTCACGCAGTGCTGAGTCTCCCAGTGTAGAGTCTCGCACAGTGTTGAGTCTCATAGTGTTGAGAGTCATTCAGAGCAGAAGAGCTGTTTGTAAGCGACTCCTTGAGGTGGGTGTGTCTGTTCGGGTGGGAAGGTGAACGGCCTTGTGCTCTCTGGTCTTAACACCCCCGCCCCCCGCCCCCCCCCACCCCGCCAACCCGCTCTTGCCACCACTGGTGACCACTGCAATTGTTGCACCTTGCTGTTACCATGGTGATAGGCTGCTGCTGTGATGCAGCCCTGCAGACTGAATTCACGCACATACACACACACACACAGGAACACACACACAGGAACACACACACACGCAGGAAAACACACGTACACGTACACACACATGCACAGGAACACACACACATGCAGGAACACACACGTACATACACACACACACACACACGTACAAACACACGCAAAGGAACATACACACACACACTGCGTTGAAAAAGGCTGGTGTGTAACTTCGCCCTTTCGGCTCACCTCTCCTAAATGTTTGCCTGTCTTAGATTTTTGGTGTCTCTGCAAGCAGCCCCCGCCCCCGCCCCCCCCCGCCCCCCCCGGCGGAGGAAATTATGGGTAGATGTGTTTGTTTTCACAGAACAGGCAGAAAACCACCAAGAAACCAGCAGGAAACCAGCAGGAAACAGGATGATAGAGGTTTTTGTGTTTTTAAGCTCACTCTCACAGTGCCAGTTATAAAAATGCAGCCAGGGCAATGGAGAGTGGTCCAACGTTTGGTGCAGAGCTGTTGGTTAATTGGGAGTTAGTGTTAAAACTCTCTCGCTGAGGGTCACTTCCGTAGCAGGGCTCTTGCGATGCCTGAGAACATGTGGCGAGCGATTTTCCTGCTTTGATTACCCCCCAGTCTACAGCCCTGTAATGGCCTGTCTCCCCTGCAGTATAAAAGCTTTATGTGCTGTATTATAGTAAGATTTTTTTTTTTTTACAGTGTCTTTAACCGTCTGCATTGTCTCTCTTTCTTCTTCCCTCTTTCCCTTCTTCCCTCCCTCTTTCTCCCCACCCCACCCCCTCCTCATAGGCCTGCTGGTTGACGGGGGGTTAGGGTGGTATGACGACCACAAACAAGGGAAGTAAAGCCTTGAAGGTGAGCTACTGGCCCCTCCCACCACTCTGTGTCCTATTGGAGGATTCCCTGGCTCCTCCCACCACACTGTGTCCTATAGGAGGATTCCCTGGTCTCTCCCACCACTCTGCGTCCCATCGGAGAATTCACTGGCCCCTCCCATCTTGCTGTGTCCTATAGAAAGATTTGCATGTCAAGAGTAGTTTTATTTCCCTTTACACTGGACATTTACATTACAGACATCTTATCCAGAGCGACTTATACAACTACACAACACAGCATTTAAATTGCATCCATTTGTACAGCTGGATATATATACTGAATCAATGCAGGTTAAGTACCTTGCTCAAGGGAACAAGGGCAGTGGCCTACCTGGGAATTGAACCTGGGACATTTAAGTTACACTTCTGTTGCACTAAAATTGCGTTGCTTTATTATGCCAGCTGTAGTCTGTAATAATTCACTGAATGACCTTTGATAAGTTCATCGTACAGGCATTTACTCTTACTGTACCTCTTTTTAAAAACAGAAATTAATTCAGTCACACACACACACACACACACACACACACACAGCCTCCTTTATGAATCCAAAATGACTGACAGCGCAAGATGGCCTCTTGCCCCCCCCTGTTAAGTTGCCAATGAAGAGACTTCCTTGGACTCATGTCTGTGGGAACCAGACTGATGAGCTGTGGTTTGATAAGAAGAGGCGGCTGACGCCGCGTGCTTCAGCGGAAGGGTTTGTGACGAGCGTCACAGTACAGGCACGGCTGAGCATTTCGCCCTGGAGAGAAAGCAAGGAGCGCAGGGCACACACTGGCAGATTAATAACCTTTTTGTGTTATTATAACCTTTTTATCACTCTCGTCTGCGCTGGAATAGGGGTCTGTTTTCAGAGACGGCAGAAAGTGGTAAATGCAGAGAAAAGTGGCAAAAGTGGCAAACGTTGGGTAAAGTGGTAAACTTTGGGTAAAATGGTAAGTATCGAGTAGTAAATGTAGTAAATGTTGAGTAAAGCAGTGGATGTTGAGTAAAATGGTACATGTTTGGTAAAATAGTAAATATTGAGTAAAGCAGCAAATTTTGAGTAAAGCAGTAAATGTTGAGTAAATTGATAAATGTAAATTGGTAATTGCAAAGTGGTAAATATTGAGTTAAATGGTAAATTTAAAGTGGTAAATGTTGAGTGAAGCAGTAAATGTTGAGTAAAGTGATAGATGTAAAGAGGTAATTATTGAGTAAAGCAGTGAATGTTGATTAAAATGTTAAATGGAAAGTTGTAAATATTGAGTTAAAGGCTGATTGAGTAAAGTGATAAATGTAAAGTGTTAAGTAAATGGTTGAATGTTGAGTAAAGAGATAGATGTAAAGTGGTAAATATTGAGTTAAAGGTTGAATGTTGAGTGAAGTGATAGATGTAAAGTGGTAAATATTGAGTTAAAGGTTGAATGTTAAGTAAAGTGATAGATGTAAAGAGGTAATTATTGAGTAAAGCAGTGAATGTTGATTAAAATGTTAAATGGAAAGTTGTAAAAATATTGAGTTAAAGGCTGATTGAGTAAAGTGATAAATGTAAAGTGGTTAAGGAAATGGTTGAATGTTGAGTAAAGTGATAGGTGTAAAGTGGTAAATATGAAGTACATGGTTGGTTGAGTAAAGTGATATATTTAAAGTGGTCCATATTTAGTAAACGGCTGGTTGAGTAAAGTGATATGTTGAGAAAACGGCTGGTTGAGTAAAGTGATAGATGTTGAGCAAATGGTCAGTTGAGTAAAGTGATAGATGTTGAGTAAACGGCTGGTTGAGTAAAGTGATAGATGTTGAGTAAACGGCTGGTTGAGTAAAGTGATAGATGTTGAGTAAACTGTCGGTTGAGTAAAGTGATAGATGTTGAGTAAACTGTTCGTTGAGTAAAGCGATAGATGTTGAGTAAATGGTAGGTTGAATAAAGTGATAGATGTTGTGTAAACGGTCAGTTGAGTAAAGTGATAGATGTTGAGTAAACGGTTGGTTGAGTAAAGTGATAGATGTTGAGTAAACGGTTGGTTGAGTAAAGTGATTGATGTTCAGTAAACGGTTGGTTGCGTAAAGTGATAGATGTTGAGTAAACGTCTGGTTGAGTAAAGTGATAGATGTTGAGTAAACTGTCGGTTGAGTAAAGTGATAGATGTTGAGTAAACGGCTGGTTGAGTAAAGTGATAGATGTTGAGTAAACGTTTGGTTGAGTAATTCCGCGCTGGTTTTGCGGCGCAGGTGAAGCGGGAGCCGGGGGAGAATGGGACGAGCCTGACGGATGACGAGCTGGTGACCATGTCGGTGCGGGAGCTGAACCAGCACCTGCGCGGGCTGTCCAAGGAGGAGATCCTGCAGCTGAAGCAGCGGCGGCGCACGCTGAAGAATCGCGGCTACGCCGCCAGCTGCCGCGTCAAGCGCGTCACGCAGAAGGAGGAGCTGGAGAAGCAGAAGGCCGAGCTGCAGCAGGAGGTGGAGAAGCTGGCCACGGAGAACGCCAGCATGAAGGTGGAGCTGGACGCGCTGCGCTCCAAGTACGAGGCGCTGCAGAGCTTCGCCCGGACTGTGGCCCGCTCCCCCGCCGTGGCCCCCGCCCGCGGCCCCATCGCCTCCGTCATCGGGCCCCTCATCCCCGGCAAGGTGGCCGCCACCAGCGTCATCACCATCGTCAAGTCCAAAACCGACGCCAGGTCTTAGTATCGGGAGGGAGGGAGGGAGGGAGGGAGGGAGGAACAGGGAGTGAGAGAGAGAGAGGGAAAGGAAAGGGAGCATGAGAGGGAGAGAGAGAGGGAGAGAGGGAGTAAGACTGAGAGAGAGAGAGAGAGAGAGGGAGAGGGAGCAGGAGAGGGGGAGAGAGAGGGAGAGAGGGAGTAAGACTGAGAGAGAGAGAGAGAGAGGGAAAGGGAGCATGAGAGGGAGAGAGGGAGTGAGAGAGAGGGAGAAGGAGCAGGAGAGGGGGAGAGAGAGGGAGAAAGAGGGGGAGTGAGAGAGAGAGAGAGAAGGGGCCGGTCAGGATGAGGAAAACAAACACGGTCAGTCCAATATTAATGAGAACAAGGCTAAAAATCCTGACCTTTCACCTTTTAAATGTCGTAACCCTCCCCATCCCAAACTCCTGTATGACCCAAAAGCCCCCCCCCCCCCCCCAAAAAAAAAAAAAAAACACGAGACCGATGAGGAAAATCAAACAGGGCCCAGTCCTTCTTCTGGGCCTGACCGGCCATTTTGGGGAATGGTTAGATGCCCCTCCTCCCTTGCAGCACGTCCAGACAAAAAAAAAAAAAAAACCGACACAAATGTTTGTGCTACGGTAGTTTGTTTTGTTTTGTTTCTTAGCGGTGTTGTTGGTGACATGGAGTTCAGACATGTCCCCGTTGTGTCATGTGTCCGTGTTTCTCTGATGGATATCGTGTTGGGCTCTGTGTTCCGCGTTCAGTCGTGATTTAGTCAGTGGGGGGGGGGGGGTGGGGGGGTGGTGGATGGTCCGTCCCGGGATCCCTGGTACTGCTGCAGCCAGGGCTGACCAATCACAAAGCCGCAAGCAATCATACATGCCCACTTCTCATGCCACAGTTTAAAAACTGACGAGTTTCGTGGTATTTCCCGGGGTTTTTGGTAACCATGGCGATGGAGCCTCAGTGCTGAGGAAGACCAGCGGGACAGCCGTCCCTCTTTTCCAGAAATGCAAAGACAGGAAATCAAGTGTTTTGTCCAATTTTTTAATTAATTAATCAATTTATTTATTTATTTATTTATTTATGTATTCTGGAGGGTTGTGTTACAAAGAACGCAGCATTCGCAGAGGCAATAACAACATTTCTGTGCAGGATTTTAAGGAAAATGTCTTTAGGTATCAGTTCTGTTGTGGGTGTCGGTTTGGTGGCACAGTCTCACGGATTGGGATAAACGTTGCGGCCATTTTGACTTTTCCATCTCTGCTGTCTGTTCAAAAGACGGGAATCGGGCGTAAGGCCAGACGGACAAAACGAACCTGAAAGGCTAAACAAAAATGTTTAGGTAAAAGATTTATTTATTTTAATTTTTTTACAGAAACCTTTGTGAAAGTTTTTGTTTGATTGTGTGCCCATCAGTGATACCACTTACTTCCATCATCAACAGTCTTTACTGGAATGGGGACGGGCTGATCTCATTACGTAGACGAAAGTGTGTGTTTTTCACAAGCTTTACGATACCATCGTTGGTGTGTGTATTCTAAGGGTCTTTGTCCATGTCTGAGTTTTGTTTTGTTTTTTGTTTTTTTGTTTTTTTGTATAAAAATGCATAGAGTATCTTACATTATTTATAAAATCCTGAAAAATCAACAAAAAAAACAAAAAAACTTGTTTGATATCTTTTTTTTGCAATTGTACCAAAAGTGGCTTAATATTGAAGTGGATAGCTTTCTCTAGTGAATAGGCGCGTACCGTGACCTAGCGCGTAGCGTACCGTGACCTAGCGCGTGGCGTACCGTGTCAGTGGCAAGGTGGCAGTATTGTTCCCTTTTATGGATGTGATGCTGTTTTATTTAGAGAGGCCGTAGGTGGTGTACATTCGAACCCGCGTCCCCTTCCAGAGGGCCCCTGATTGGTCTGTGTGCTCCCTCCCGCCCCCTTCCACCCCGCACACACACGGTTTGGAAGGGAGGGGGCAAATGCTTCTGTGCTCCCACACAACCACCTGTCCCAACCTCGGCCCAAGCACACCCTGTCCGTCTGGATCGCCTGATTAAATTTTCCCGCCCCCTTCGTGCTGAACTCTGTCTCTTCCATGGATCGCTGAATTAATTTTTTGGGACTTTATTTCCCATTTGTGGCTCAGCTTCCGCCAAAAACGTTTCCTCAACACTGATGCAACATCACAGCACACCCCCAGACCCATCCAATTGTGGTCTGACCACCACCTCATCCTGTACATTCTCCAAGTGCTGGAGGCGGTGGGCGGGGTCTGTTTCCATGGTGCCGGCAGAACAGAACGTTCCAGCTGATCTAGGGCAGGATCAACCAAAGTCTTTGGAAAACAGAGTTGCTAATTCCAAACCCAGTCAACCACCCCCCCCCCCCCCACAGAAAGCACCGCCATCTTGGACCTCAGGAGAGGCCTCGGGTGAGCCATGTACACCACCTCTTTTCTAAATTATTTTTGTGACGTGATATTTTTTTGTGTATATTTCTAGGATATATTTAATGCAAACAAAAAAAAAGGTGAGAAAAATGTTTTTGTTTAGTTTTTGTTTTGTTTTATCTGATAAATGCCAGGGATATGACTGCTGCACCCTGTTTGGAACATGGTGTACTTTTCTGCTACTGTATTTATGTGAGGAGCCCAGATTCTCAAAGGATTTGTTTAGAAAACAAACAAAATTACTAAAGAATAGAAATGGAACGGGGGGTGTTACTGCTGTGCAGTAGTTGTAATTACATTGCAATTACATTTCTTATTACTGTTAAAGAGTAAATTGAAACATACACTGGATGTAGTTGGTCAAAGAAAAAACAAAAACAATAAAAAAAAAAAAGATTGCAGAAGAACATTCAGCAAAAAAAAAAAAAAAAACAAACAAAACAAAAAAAACACACAGCCGTGGGTGTTGATTTCAAAATTGGAGTTGGAATTTTTACAGGAAAGTTTTCAGCAGGTTTTATGATTAGCAGGACTCTGAGTCCAGGCCCTGCTGGCCAGTCTTCACCTCGCTGGGCTAAAGACCAGGGTCCCCAGCCAAGGGAACCAATCACACGTTTTTATTTTTTTATTTTTTATTGTTTTTAATTGGCGGTGGTTACAGTTTACAGACGGGGAATACAGGGGGTTGTGTAGCCAATCAGATTTAGGGGTTAGAGGTGCAAGCGCAGAACTTGATTCGTATGATTTAAAAACTCTGTTGCGCATGGAGCGTGTGGTTCCATGAAGCCTGCGATGGGTGTGGCCTCTGTCCGGTCACTAACTTGGCTGGACCAATCACAATGGAACAAAACGATTGGTCGTCTGTAGTATGTAACGGCTCTGCCCATTTTCTGATTTCATGAAGCCTGTTCTTCCATCATTGGTGCTCTGACAGACAGTCACCTTCAATGAAAACACCCAACAGGCACATCTGCAGCTCCAAACAGTTTCAGTGTTTTATTCCCCACTCTCCCTCTTTAGTTCAGCGTACGTTTCAACATGAAATTGCTCAGAAGAGGATGCTGCGTTAATTCCAGACAACCTACTGTGACTTCTGGGGATGTCCCCAGAGAATCGTTTACATTTTTTTTCCCCAAATAGCAAACTCCATTTAGCAGCTGCAGAATGCTTGAAATGGGGGCGGGGTTAGAGGAAGCCTCAGAAACAGTAGCCAAGGCAGTTTGGAAAAAACGTATCTACAGTGAACCAGTGACTGGGGTGTTACAGCTTCTTACAGGGATCATACTCAGATGTAATCATGTTTGGCAGTGATTGTCATGAACGGCTGCTGTGCCTGCAGGTTTAACTCCAGTCCTGGAGGGGGCGCTGTGTCTGCAGGTTTAACTCCAGTCCTGGAGGGCCGCAGTGTCTGCAGGTTTAACTCCAGTCCTGGAGGGCCGCAGTGTCTGCAGGTTTAACTCTAGTCCTGGAGGGCCGCAGTGTCTGCAGGTTTAACTCCAGTCTTGGAGGGCCACAGCGTCTGTTTAACTCCAGTCCTGGAGGGGGCGCTGTGTCTGCAGGTCTAACTCCAGTCCTGGAGGGCCGCAGTGTCTGCAGGTTTAACTCCAGTCCTGGGGGGCCACAGTGCTTAGGTTGACTGGTTTCTTTTCATTTTGCAGCCAGTTTAGGTCTTAGAAACAAGATGTGTCAGCATTTAGGCCAATGAATGGCTTAACTAAGCACTTAAGTGCTGAAACAAGCTAAAAACCAGCAGACACTGTGCCCCCCCCACTCCCTCCACAGGGCTGGAGTTAAACCTGTAGACACAGTGCACCCCCCCCCCCCCCCCCCAGCGCTCCGGAGGAGAAAGTCGCGGGTGTGAAGGAGGCGTGTGTGTGAAAGGTGGCTCATTCTGTCGCCGCGGTAACCACAGCTCAAGCCTTCTGGAAACAGCTCTGGCAGTCGCACTGATGATGGCCTTCGGAGGCAGGTTACGGACCCGGTGCCGATCTATTTAAACTTGTTTTCGGTCGGCTCTCTCTCCCCTGGAAGCTGTTTAACCTCGAACACGCACAAGCGTGAACGTCCAGCGCGACGGCGTGGACGGCGCCAGCCCTGCTCTGTGTACGAATGAGCTGAAGAGCGAAGGGCCTGGAATGAGTACGGCCTTCGTTCGGCTTCTCTGTCCGAAGGGCTCGGCGCTGTAAGGAAGTGCACCTCAAGCCCAACCCCCGAAAGCTTGGAAATGGCGTCTGAGGCATTTACAAGAAAATATTTGTGCGGTGTTTTTATCGTTACGGTATACTTATTTTATTTTTTTATTTTGTTTGTTAGAACAGGAAGTGACGTTTCTGAACAGGAAGTGACGTTGTTGACTGGTTGTCTGTGAAATCGTTAGCGATGGCGTTTTGATCGGGGATCTTCTCTCTGCTGTGTGCTTTCGTGTTGGTGTTCTCCCGTTCTCTCGTTCTCTCGTTCTGCTGCTGTGGCGGTCCCGTAGAGTCAACCTTCTGTGAACAAATGTGTCAGGTTTTGGGGATGAAAAAAAAAGAAGAAAAAAACAAAGTGACAACATCAACAAAAAAAAACAAAAAAAAAAAAAAAAACTGGAAGTGCTTTTTTTTTGTACCAGCCGGCCGTGGTCCTGTGTCGTTCGTTTGGAGAGAGACCGAGAAACACGCGGCGCACGTGTGTACGTTATGGTGACTGTTTTTAAAACTAAACAAAGAAGAAAAAAAAAGAAAAAGCAAGAAACTTTTCTAAATATGCAACTGTGTGGTGCAGAGAGGAAGTGGTGCCCTGAGCTGTCGGGAGTAGTGTTGTCTGTGAAAAATGTGACTCAAGTCAATAGTTTTATACAGAGTGCTTATATATCTGTGCTCCAATCCCATGATCCCTCAGTTTTAGCCAGCTTATCTGAACAGACCCCATTTCCCATCCTTGTGTGACTCATCGTTCTGATTGGTCTGGCACTGACTGTTTAGCAGCAGATGGACACCAATCTGAATGGATCTTTAGTGGGGGGCTATGGACTTGGGGGGGTGGTCTTTAATTTGCTTGTTTTTTTTCAGATTTCACCATTTGGATGTGCTGTGCTTTGATCAAACTTGTGGTTTGGTTTGAGGAACGCATTCAATCCCGGCAGCTTCACTGCCCCCCCCCCCCCCCCCCATATATTGGCCCAGAGTAGGTTGCACCCCAACCGCACCCCTCTGTGAGGTCACATGTAGTTTTAATTGTCCTGCTGTGGTTTAGCCCCGCCCACATATGTTTCCCCCATTGGCTGAAATGCCCCATTTCAGCCTCTTCCTAATCCTGGTGCAGACAACATTGTCATAAATGTCAAAAAAACATTGTCATTCCCAAGCTTTCAAAACCAGTGGTGAGCCACTTAACAAGAAACTACATTTCCCATGATCCCCCAGATCTGCCCCTCCTCCTACCACCTCTCATTACATTGTAGCCCAGCATTCAAAGTTCAAACGTGGCACTGCATTTTGTTTAAACAAAACGGCTGCATTTACACTTTCGCGTTTGGGTGCGAAGAGTGTATTTAAATCCACTCTCATCACGTTTTGTGGGATGATTGTAGCGCACAGTTAGTATCTCACGGCTCACCGGTAGGCTCCGCCCACAGTTTGGTTAGGACGGCCGTTCGGTGCGATAAAGGCACACAACTCCCTATTGCTGATCCCAGTGGAGCAGGGGGTTTTAACCCAATTTACAGCATTCCTGTACACTTCCTGTCACCTGACAGTGGCTGGCCAATCACAGCAGGAGATTGCGACATTCGGTCAATGCTAAATATTAGAAGCACAAATCAGGAAATGCTCCGCCCCCTTTTTCCCCCCCCTCATTGTTGTTCTTGCGGGAGTTTAATGGTCCGTGTGGTATAATGTCTCACCTGCAGCCGTTATCCGACACACGCTTACGAGACTGGTTCTATCCGCTGCTGTCTTGAGAACAGAACAGGAACCAGGAAATGATCCAGTAAATGTTTTTGCCCAAGGATGGAAATGGGGTTGGGTCAGTGGGGTTAAGTCACCCAGACATGTTTTTAATTTTTTTGTTTTCGTTTTGTTTGTGTGTGTGTGTGTGGTTGTTATCAGGCGCAACTTGGGGTCTAGGTTTGCTCACTGTGTTCGGAGTTCTTCCTGCTGAGGTTGTTGTTACTGTAAAAGAGCTTGAAAGGAACCATCTTCTTATCCTGCTGCTAGACCAGTCGTACATTTTGTGCAGTGGAGTCCTTTAGGCGCTGAGTAAATTGATTTCTGAAATCATCCCAACTTTTAAAAAAATTTAACAGAGAAAAAAGGAAAACCCTTGTATTGTTAATATTTAGTATTTATCTTATCACTGTTGTCTGTTCCTTTGCAGTTATTTGCCTTTTTTGTAACAGAATCTTTGGTTACAAGTGAGATGTAATAAATATTATAATAATATTTTCAAGGAGAAGTAGTTCACTGGTATTTGGGTGACAAAAATTGTAAGCTTCAGGCACCTTTTTTCCTTATTCTTTTTTTATTATTTATTCAAACCACGTGTCTTTGTGAACTGGTGAGCATATGACTGCATTTCTTGCTCTTCTGAGCAGGATCTTTGTGTCTCCAAAGTGAAAAGTGAGAAATTAAATCTATATAAGTAGAGAGTTTATGAATATGGTAAATCACAATGATAAAATATGTTTTCTGTCATTTTCTGTATGGGGTGTAATAAATTATGATATCAAAGTACTTTGTATGGGAAAATACATAAATTGAAGTCCATTTAATTGTATTTATTAACGAAATTATTGTACTTTTTGCAATCTGTAGATAAGTAATATGTATTCGTATATAACAACCATGAAATTAACTGTTTCATTACTGAGTCTGAGGCGTCCTTAATTTATTGATGTACATAATGTTTGTTGATATACAGCTTATTTTATTTTGTATATGACCAATAAACACCTTTTGAAAAAGACCACTCGCTTGATTTCTTTATGCGAAAACCCGATTGGGGGAGAGGTCTTCGTTGTGTCTCTCCGCCGCGCTGGCGACCCAGTTTGATGAGGGTAAAAATAAACTTTGTGGGGAATGTATTATCCACAGTCTGAGGAGATGGCAACCTTATTTGGACTGATTTTCTTTTCTGCAGGTTCCAAAAAAGAGCTGGGGCGAATGACCCAATTTACGAAGCCCTGCGGACGTATTTTTGGCCCGACATTCGTAAAACACGACAGGCTCGTGAGGGACTCTAGGTGTGCGAGTCGCTAATGAGGCCATGGCGACAGCTCCGGTATTTATGTCCGTGGCCGTGGCGTCGCGCGCCCTCCCGGGGACCGGGTAACCCAAACACGAAGCACGCGTCCGCAATAAGCGTTAGCCGAAAAGACGGACGATGGGGGAGGGCGGGGCACGTTGTCACGCTCTTCATTCTCTCTTACGTTGACTGGGCACAATACATCGCAGTGGTATAAATGTCACACCAAATGAAAGAAAGTAGTCTTGGGTACATATTTTGTATTCGTTACATCTTTGTATCTTACTTCAGTACAAAGTTGTAGACAGTTGATTACAGTGTGTGCACTTGTGACAACTTGCCCCATCAGCGGGTAAGTTGTCACACTATGTTGGGTAAGTTGTCACATTTTTTTATTTAAAATTCAAGACCAAATTGAACATCATTAACCACTGTTGTTGGCACGGCTGCCTGACTTTCTACTTCTTCTGTGGGAACCTTTTGACAATACCGAGTCAGAGTAGGGTAATTCATGCCAAAATCCCTCTCTGTGCTCCTGATTGATTAATTTTGCAACTTCACCTGCCTCACTGCCTTTAACATTATATCAGGTGGTGTGCTGCCATTCTCTGTCTTTCTTTCATAATTTCTAACCATCTTCCTTTCTTCCTTCCTTCCAAAGTTTCTCTCTGGGGATTAATAAAGTTTATTTATTCTGTTATTCTATTCCCTCCTTCCTTCATTAAACTCCTTTCCTTTCCTTCCTTCCTTCCTTCCTTCCTTCCTTCCTTCCTTCCTTCAAAATATCACGATATCACAGTGTTTTTTGAGCATGTTCTATGTGCCTATTTATACTGGGGCAAGTTGTCACATTGAGTCATTGAGACAACTTGCCCCAAACTGACATGTGTGCTAATGTTGGCTAAATCTCAAGGTTAGCTCAACACAGGACTGCAGCTGAAGCATAAAAAGACACTTTAATGTCTCCTCTACTCAGTACAAAAATATAATTTTGAACATGCATACGTAACAAAGTTGTATTGTAAAATGTAAAGTGTCATTTTTTTTACTTTTGAAGGTGAAAAATAAGAAAATTGTGCTCATCTCAGAATAGAGTGACTTTGACCACATGTCAACAGGAAGTTGACCATAGAACACGTTGTCATACAAAGTAGCTATTTGATTTTTGAGGTAGCGCCTCTTCTGTTGGAGGTATGAACAGTGTGACAACTTACCCGTGTGACAACTTACCCCGTTCTCCCCTACTTGGTCACCGTATAGCTATACGTGCATGGTACCATGGTAACACGTGACATGCAGACGCCTAAATTGTCACCGCTCTTGGACATGCTTTTTCCTTTGTTGCTAATTAAAATTATCAATCATGAAGGATAAAAAAAAAACGGATTAATCTTGTATAAAAAAAACATATATTGTTATTCATGAGGCAGACCAGAGCGGTCCTATAACTCAGGTGCCTAAGGATTACAGTAGCCACACATATCTGTATTTATGCTGGGTGTTAGCCTATATTCTAAAAGTACAAATACATTTTTTAGTCTGCTCGTTTCATCACTGAAAGAAATTCATTCATTTCCCACGGTGTCCAAGTTGCTATAGGTTGAGAGGATTATCCAGCATCATCTGTCTCCTAAAATACATGCAAATGTCCTCAATGTTTGGTGAAGCAGTTTAATTCTAGCATCACCCAGGGAGGGAGGGCAGCGCTCCTCACTGGGGTGCCAACAACAGACGAGGCGTCTTCCTCCGACTCGCGTGTGGGCGTGGCCAAACCCCCAGAACAGCGCTGCGGCGACCAGGCTGACGTCATGCGCTTCGGAGGGAGAGCACGTGCTCGTCTGCGCCTTCCGGAATCCGAGACGGAGAGCGAGGTAACCGCTGCAGTACGAGCCAGAACGGGCGTTCCAGACTGGGGAGGACAAGGGAGCAAAAATAGAGCATTGAAAAATGTATTACACCTTTTCCTTATATAGTAATATACCGAACAGGTAGCCTACCAGGCACATCATACTGGAGAAAGGTGGCATACTGCCGTAGCCTATTGGCTGACAGTTGAATTGAATGAGTAACGTCATGTGAGTTAATTCTGTGATCATTACTTTATTAATATGAATGACAGGCAAGGCAGTGACCCACAGTGCACATTTACATTTAGATGGACGTTTAAAAATTGATGCCACATATTTTACAGGTTGTTGGCCTTTTATCAGACTACTTCTGATGCACTACAGGAATGGTTTCTTGTTAGTAAAGTGGTGTTGAATGAGGCAAGATCTGACTACATTTTATTTGTAATAAATAAATAAAATTATTGGTGGACATTAGTTTTTCAGATAATTAAGCTGGTACATAGTCCCCCTCTTAGAAGTTCTTCAGATAAAATGTGGGTTGTAGAATGGAGTGAAATATTATTTTTATCTTTAATTTGACAAGAAAATTAATGCAGATTGGTCACAAAAGTGGTTAGCAAGGTACAGCAGAATGACCTTGTGGCCAGAAAAAAGAACAAATTGGACTATTGGAGGCTATTTTTATGTTCATATCAACAAGTGAAATGAAGTCAATTTGATCTTGTCGGAAAGAACAATCACCATAAAACCGAATACTTTTAGTTTAAAGAAAATAGGTGGTTGAAAAAAGTGGACAACCGGCCTGAAATCTGATTTTTTTTTTGTACCTCAAAAAAAAAAGAGAATGATTACATCCGAAGTTAATTTGTAGAAACCAGATGTTCCTGCGATTTTATGTCACACAAATAAATTACATATATATATATATATATATATATATATATAATTGCCAATTGAGTTTCAGCAACCCTGTTAAAATAAAAAACATTTATGGTTTTATTGTCCATCCATTGGGTCATTGTCAATTTGGAAGAGCCATTTGCAACCAAGCTTTAACTTCCTGGCTGATGTCTTGAGATGTTGTTTCAATATATCCACATAATTTTCCTTCCTTATGATGCCATCTATTTTGTGAAGTGCACCAGTCCCTCCTGCAGCAAAGCACCCCCACAACATGATGCTGCCACCACCGTGCTTCACGGTTGGGATGATATTCTTTGGCTTGCAAGCCTCACCCTTTTTCCTCCAAACATAACGATGGTCATTATGGCCAAACAGATCAATTTTTGTTTCATCAGACTAGAGGACATTTCTCCAAAAAGTAAGATCTTTGTCCCCATGTGCAGTTGTAAACTGTAGTCTGGCTTTTTTATGGCGGTTTTGGAGTAGTGGCTTCTTCCTTGCTGAGCAGCCTTTCAGGTTATGTTGATATAGGACTCGTTTTACTCTGGATATAGATACTTTTGTACCTGTTCCCTACAGAATCTTCACAAGATCCTTTGCTGTTGTTCTGGGATTGATTTGCACTTTTCGCACCAAAGCATGTTCATCTCTAGGAGACAGAACGCGTCTCCTTCCTGAGCGGTATGACGGCTGCGTGGTCCCATGGTGCTTATACTTGCGTACTATTGTTTGTACAGACGAACGTGGTACCTTCAGGAGTTTGGAAATTGCTCATAAGGATGAACCAGACTTGTGGAGGTCCACAGTTTTCTTTCTGAGGTCTTGGCTGATTTCTTTTGATTTTCCCATGATGTCAAGCAAACAGGCAATGAGTTTGAAGGTAGGCCTTAAAATATATCCACAGGTACACCTCCAATTGACTCAAATAATGTCAATTAGCCTATCAGAAGTTTCTAAAGCCATGACATCATTTTCTGGAATTTTCCAAGCTGTGTAAAGGCACAGTCAACTTAGTGTATGTAAACTTCTGACCCACTGGAATTATGATATATTGAATTAAAAGTAAAATTATCTGTCTGTAAACAATTGTTGGAAAAATTACTTGTGTCATGCACAAAGTAGATGTCCTAACTGACTTGCCAACACTATAGTTTGCTAACATGAAACCTGTGGAGTGGTTAAAAATGAGTTTTAATGACTTCAACCTAAGTGTATGTAAATTTCCGACTTCAACTGTATACTCGTTTATTCCCGGTCAGGGTCGCCGAGGGGTGCTGGAGCCTATCCCAGCGTGCATTGGGCGAGAGGCAGGCTGTCGCATGGCGCTTTGATCTATAAACAAACCTCAGCAATGACCACAAGTCACACGGGGACAGCTGAGAGAACACGTTCCATATATATCAAACTTCCGTAACCCTGGGCAACCCTTCCCTATACGTGATGCGTCCTGCTCCGCTGTCTCCATTATCAGCGCTGGTACGAGCATCGAGTTCCCCTTTCTGAGTGAATACGAGGGCTGGCTTTCCGTCCCCGAAAGAAAAGGCCTTGATGAATTCGGCTGGTCCGGCTGAGGTGATTTAGCGTGTGATCTGGGACAGCCGTCCTCCAAAGTAACATTTGTCATTTTTTCCCCTCGCGCTGCCGAAGCAAGCGTCTGTCCCAGTTCTTTCAGCCCAAAACAACAACCCAATTTGTCTGTCCCTTTCCGTCAGATCGATTAGCATATCTGGCTCCTAATGACGCTGATTATACAAGAGCTGTGCTTATAAACTCCGGCAATAAACCTTGAGTTTTAAATATTTATTTTTAGATATGTGTGTGTGTAGGCAATTTGTATACATAGTATGGTATATATTTGCATATAGGCTATTTGTATACATAATAAGGTATATACTTGCATCCAAATGCTCAGCATCTATTATTGTAGTTAGGTAACTGAGCTTATCACTCAAAGATTGCAAACAAGCACGCTGGGAATTAATCTTGCAATTATAAACCAGCAATAAACACAGTGTTTAAATGTATATAGATACAATGCATTATATCTATAATACTTTATCAATATAATTCTACAGTAATGTTAATTATATACAGTTGATTGTTATATTGTTAGAGTTTATACGCATGGATTTTTAAATGTATCTAGTCTATTTATAATGCTCTTGAGGAAATAATTTAACCTGGACTGATTTAGTGAAAATATCCAGCTGCGTAAATAGATGGTGTGTAAAAAAAGTAATCTGTGTATGTTGCTCTTGATAGAAGAGTCTGCTTTATGCCAGATTGTCTTTGTAAATGTGTGTATTTTATTTATTTTTATTTAACCTTTATTTAACCAGGTTAGTCTCATTGAGATTAGAAATCTCTTTTTCAAGAGAGACTTGGCCAAGAAAGCAGCAGTCGATTACAGACACAACACAATTTCAACATTTAACATACTATAAAAGCAGACAAACAGCATGAAGATATGTATGAAGATATGCAGAGAGTTACTATTAAATAATCACATCACATGTGATGTGATTATCCATTCTCACATTTAACAGCCACAACTTTTATTATTATTATTATTATTATTATTATTATTATTATTATTATTATTATTATTATTATTTTATTTATTTATTTGTTTGAGCAAATTACTGAAATCAGTGTAACTGGAGGGTATAGTCTCAGAAATAAAGACGCAGGTACATTTATTTATTTATTTATTTATTTATTTATTTATTTATTTATTGTTCTTTAGGAAACATGTACCCTGAAAATACAATAAGGTGCTAATAAGTAACTTTTACAAGCAAATAATGAATTTCGTATTGCTGGCTAGGGGTACAATTTTATGTACCTATTAGGTACCATCCCAGTGACAAGCAGGTGTACCTTTATAGGCACTTTTTCATACCTTTCTTCTGAGGGCGTAGACGTCCATGTTTTCAGAATGACTTTGAAGAAGACAATGCATTTTCCCGCGCATTCCTAATGAGTCCCAAGTTAAATGATTTCTCTACGGAGAATGAAAGGGAGATTCTAATACGAGCTGGTGGTATGCAGACGCGATCTCAAAGGTTTCTTTTGTTTCGGCAGTAACCTATTCCGTAATAAGTCATTCGTGTCGATAGATGGCAGTAGTCAAATATTTTCATGGTGGTGAGAAGTTTTCAGTTTTTCAGTTTTTTTCTGCACGTGGTAAAGCGTGAACTGGATCCACGGTTAACGCATTAACTTCAACTTAAAGACAGGTCACATCTTCGTGAGTATAATCTCCATGCAGTTTAATTTGACCACACACAAATTTACATTAAAAAAACACCAAGAACACTTGTAGTGATGGCACCTGGGTTTTTATAAGAACCTCGTTCGTTTCTATGCAGTTTTATCAAATCCTGATCCGACTAGGTTGAAAATCCGTGACGTGATGCGCAGCTGCCGCGTCCGATTTCAAACTGTCAACCTACGAGGAAGCGGGTAAAGAGTAAACAAGCAGGGGTTTGAACAGATCTCTTATATTTTAACCAGCGTGTCGTCTACAATATAAGGTTATACGTTTTAAACGACAATATAAGAGGCGTTGTGTTCGTTTTAACTTTATCTTGAAAATGTTAAGACACGAGTATATATTGAAAATATTTATTTCAGGTTAGACTTGCTAACGGTAGCTGTCTGGTTATAATTTGTCATTGTTATGTTTCGCGAGCTACATTAGCAAAGTAGGCACAGTATTAGCCAGTTTGCTATTTTTCTTGTAAATAATTTTGAATAATCTCGTCGCAGGTCTAGCCAAATGTTTTGACGGCAGAATGGAGAGTTATGAAGACTTCATACGGACCCAGCTGTCGCGACTGGATGGGAAGGGTAGCGAACAGAAACGGGAGTGGGCGTGCCACGGGTCGACTGTCATTCGTTTCCACGGCATACCCATCCTGCCCCCTCTGGTAAAAGCACAGCCAGGGCATATAGTTTAAGCACCAAATTGCACTTCGCTTTCTTCGATCTGACCGAGGAATAATTGAATATACGCGCCCCGTGCTCACAGGTTTTCTGTGTCTCGTTTTTTTAGTTGACCGCGGAGCGTCGTGCGGAGATGCTGACGTACAGAACCGATGCGCTGGAGTTGGTTGATCGTAGGAATAAGTCGGCGTTGGGCCGGAGGATGTTGCACCTTAGCGAACTTCTCGACAGCGTTCAGGTGAGTCACGCATTTATTACTGTGCTTACCCTCTTCATACCCCCCCACTGGAGAGATCAGTGCGTAGTTGGAGAAATGTGTCCATAAACGGGCTTGCTGGAAAGTATTCTCTGCGCCTTGATTAACCATGAAAGTTCGTTAGTTTCTAACTCGCTCATGACCAGCAGATTTCAGAATTGTGCTAATGCTGCATTGTCACTTAATGGCAGGCTTTTTTTCATCTCTCCTGGCTGACATGTCTGATGTTTAAAAAAAAAAAAGTTTTCTCTCAACGATTATTGTTTCTTTAGTGAATAAAAAGTCCACAAACTGCTTTCCGGTTTCTTCACTGTTTTTTTGTGATTCTGCAGCTGAGGAAAGCTCCCACGCTCCAGGAGTTTATGGGAGGCCAGTCCCTGGCAGGAGGGACAGAAGGCGGGGCCAGCGAGGAGGCGGAGCCTGAGGAGGCGGAGCCTGAGGAGGCGGAGTCTCTGCTCTCCTGCCCTCCCCACGTTTCTGACGAGGAGCTGTGTCCCCAGCGGGGGTGTGAGCCGCCCCGCCCGCTCACCTCCACCGCCCGTGGTTCTCTCGCCTCCAGAGATCTCCCAGAATTCCACAGCCTGGGGGCGGTGGCTGACGTCTGCGTCTGGGGCCCCCGAGGCAAGGGGGGGGCGCCTCAGGCGGCGTCCGAGTTCCGCCTGGCCACGGAGATGTGTGGCGACGTCAGCCACCAGTCAGCGTCGTCAGGGTACGCCACTCATGACAACACAGAGGTCTCGGCGGGTCACACGGAGGTCACGGAGGGTCACGCAGAGGTCATGGAGGGTCACGCAGAGGTCACGGAGTGTAATGCAGAGGTCACGGCAGTTCACACTGAGGTTGCAGCGGGTGACATGGTGGGTCGTCCGCTGGACGTGGGAGTGGGAGGAGGAGAAGGAGAGAGAGAGGGAGGAAGAAAAGGAGGGGGAGAGGATGAAGGAGCAGGCCGAACTGAAACTGCACCTGAGAGCTTCTTCTTACACTGCACCTCAGGCAGAGATCTGAAAGCACTGGCTCTCCCCAGCAACGGTGCGGGCGTGCCTGGTCTGGGGGTGCCCGCGGCGGTGCCTGGTCTGGGGGTGCCCGCGGGGGTGCCTGGTCTGGACCCGGGGGAGGCGGAGCCGGAGCTGGCCGCCGGGCCGCCCCGCGTGAGCCTGCAGAGCCTGCTGAAGCGCTCGCAGGAGTACCGGCAGCGCCAGCGGCTGCTCCGCGGGGCCCGGGCGCACTGCCGCTCCGACAAGGAGAACCAGCCGGGCCGCGTCCCACTCCGCAGGGCCCGGGGGGACAGGAGGCCCGCCCCGGCAAGGCCCTGTCCCGCAGGAACCGCCCGCCCCGCCAGAGCCGCCGCGGCCGGGCCCAACAGCCTGGAGCCGGGCGGCGTGGCGCTGGGGTCAGGGGAAAGGGGGACGTCCCGGGAGGAAGGAGGGGACACCGGCGTGTCCCGCTGCGAGCTGCCGGCTGCAGACGGGCTACAGGGGCGGGGCGGTCCGGCCGAGCCCCCGCGGGCCGAGAGCCCTCCCCCTGCCCCGGAAGCCCCGCCCCCTGTCACTGAAGCGCTGCCCCCTGACCTGGAAGCCCTACCCCCTGTCACTGAAGCCCCGCCCCCTGACCTGGAAGCCCCACCCCCTGTACCGGAAGCCCCGCCCCCCGGCCCACCCGGGCTGCAGCCGCACAGGTTCAGCACCGTCCCCAGCCCCCAGTTCTGCACCAGCCCGGTTCACTGTAAACGAACGGGCCGCCCCGCACGGAAGCTCCCGGTGAACACGGCGGTCAGCGCCAGCGGTGGCCACAGGGGGCGCCAGAGCGCCGATGCCGAGGGGAGGCCTGCTGGAGGGGGGGCGGAGCTGGCTCAGCTGGAGATGAACCTCAGCAGCCTGAAGGCGCTCATTTCCGATCTGCAGGCCACGCTCACGGACACGCCCGAGGAGGAGACGCGCCCCGCGGACCCCGCCTCCCAGAATGCCGAGCGGTCTGAGAGGACGCAGCCCCGCCCTGTCCCCTCCCTCGCCCAGAGGCGGCGTGTCCCGCACGCTTTCCGGAACGTTCCGGGGGCGGGTTTCCGGCAGGGCCCGGTCCTGTCCGACGCCAGCAATCAGGCCCCCGCCCGCGGCGGCTCGGGGAGCCGGTCCTACGACGTGGAGACGCCGTCCGCGCTCTGGCCGCTGGGGGGGGGCAGGGGTCCGGGCTCGGCCCCCGGGGGGAAGCCGCTCACCCCCGAGGCGGGGGGGCATGGACAGGACTCCCGTGCCAAACGCAGGCTGCTCATGAACACTGGGCCCCGGGGGGAGCCCAGGCCTCTATCCAGCACCCCGAAAGGTCAGAGAGCGTGTGAGTGTGTGTGTGTGTGTGTGTGTGTGTGTGAGAGTGTGAGTGAGTGAGTGAGTGTGTGTGTGTGTGTGTGTGTGTTACTGAGAGCGTGTGTGTGTGTGTGAGTGTGTGTGTGAGTGTGTGTGAGAGTGTGTGTGTGTGTGTGTGTGTGTGAGAGTGAGTGAGTGAGTGTGTGTGTGTGTGTGTGTGTGTGTGTGAGAGTGTGAGTGAGTGAGTGAGTGTGTGTGTGTGTGTGTGTGTTACTGAGAGCGTGTGTGTGCGTGTGTGTGTTACTGAGAAAGTGTGCGTGTGTGTGTGAGTGTGAGTGTGTGTGAGAGTGTGTGTGTGTGTTACTGAGAGTGTGTGTGCGTGTGCGTGCATGTGTACTGTACTGTGCATTCATGTCATAGTTTGCTGTAGCCATCGTTGTAAGTGTTTTGTTGGTAAGAAAGTCTAGGGAATTTAAAACTTCTGCACATTCTAGCCAACAGAAAATTGACCAAACAATTAAATAAACAAACATTTATTGACCTAAATAATGGCTCTTTTGCAGTTTCAAAGATGCATTTTTCTTATTCTCAAAAGCACGGCAACTGACCCAAATCGCCATCCAGCAGGCAGTGATTTCTGTGGCATTGACGGCACAGGGACCCTGCTTGCAGAAGCAGGAGGTTTTGTAGACAATGCCAGTCTGAAATGCAGGAGAACCTGCCAGATATTCAGCATCCTGGTGGCACCTCCGTGCAGTAACCCTGCACATCACAGAGCTCCACCTAACTGAGCTGCTGATTGGCTGCAGTAACCCCGCACATCACAGAGCTCCACCTAACTGAGCTGCTGATTGGCTGCAGTAACCCCGCACATCACAGAGCTCCGCCTAACTGAGCTGCTGATTGGCTGCAGTAACCCTGCACATCACAGAGCTCCGCCTAACTGAGCTGCTGATTGGCTGCAGTAACCCCGCACATCACAGAGCTCCGCCTAACTGAGCTGCTGATTGGCTGCAGTAACCCTGCACATCACAGAGCTCCACCTAACTGAGCTGCTGATTGGCTGCAGTAACCCCGCACATCACAGAGCTCCACCTAACTGAGCTGCTGATTGGCTGCAGTAACCCTGCACATGGCAGGGCTCCGCCTAACTGAGCTGCTGATTGGCTGCAGTAACCCCGCACATCACAGAGCTCCACCTAACTGAGCTGCTGATTGGCTGCAGTAACCCCGCACATCACAGAGCTCCACCTAACTGAGCTGCTGATTGGCTGCAGTAACCCCGCACATCACAGAGCTCTACCTAACTGAGCTGCTGATTGGCTGCAGTCGGTTAGTGAACACTCATAAAGCACATCACATCAGTGGTTTTATTCCCAGTACTACATTACAAATAAATGTAATGTAATGTAATGCAGTAGCCCTAATGTTATTGTTGGCTCCTATTTTTGGCTGTTTTTACCGTCGAACGCTGATGACTTGAGCAGGCCTGAAGATGAGCTGGATGAGCTTGATGAGCACATTGCTGTCTTGCTGTTAAATGCATTACTCTGCTGTGCAGTTTGAAGCCAGTTAATGCATTGTCTGCTGTCCAAACATGCCTGTTCGCCCTGGTGATTAGCAGGAATTTCATCTATCAGCCGGAGAGATTTGTTTTCCTCTTTATTCATGAAGATGGTTCCTCTTTATTCAGAAGAAAATTTAGCTTCGATAAACAACTGAAGATGAAAGATCATGACAGCCTCTTGCGCTGAGAAGATGTTTATATGCACACGCTGAATGCACTTTTCAAAGTCCATAAAATTGTGTGTGTGTGTGTGTGTGTTCGTGTGTGTGTGCATGCGTTTGTGTGTGTTTGTGTGTTCGTGTGTGTGCTGTTATTCCCTGTAGGCTGGATCTCTGTGCTGGGGAATCAGCAGCTGCAGCTGCAGCAGACGCATGCCGCACAGCTGCAGGCCCTGGTGGAGAATCAGCAGCTACAGCTGCAGGAGCTGCTGCAGGTGAGCAGGGCCGTGTCTCTGAACCAGCAGCCACACTCTTTCTGATTGGTCCTGTGTCAGGGAGGCTGGCATATGGTCTGGTAGTGTCGTGGTCTAGGAAAACGACAGAATTCTGAGTCCAAGTGCCAATCTGTAGAAAACTACTTCACGAGGGAAAAGACACCACAGCAGCAAGCTCTTCAGAAAAGTTTAGACTTTATTCGCGCCGGCGCAACACAAAGTCGGATCAATTCCGCCGAATTGAACCTCGACTGTCAGTTTTACAATCCTTTTATACACAAAATGTATTCCACAAACTCCCTCACCCCTTATACATTTACATAAATCCCAGCCACCTGTTCTTCTTGGCACCCTCTGATGTTATTCTATCCTGACCTACTTGGCACAAAAATGGCTTACGCTGCTCTTATGTGATAATGCCAGTGTGGGAAGTTACCCCAACTTTCTTTTAAGAAGCAGTGTTCTTTTGTTCTGTATATTTTCCAGTATGCACATAAGTCTCAGCTTTCTGTAATTTTTTCATTTAAGCATACAAGTTACATATGGGTCACTGTAAAATATTAGTTTTCTAGCACTTTTATCTAGCATTTGCGTTTTTGTTAGTTTTTGATTATAGTTTTCTGCTATAGTTTGGCAGTATATGATTAGTTTTATTGTTAGTGTTCATCTGTTGAAATTTTTAGGAAATTGGGAATGATTAATATTTAATTAATATTTTCTGCTGAATAAGCAGTTTCTCTTTTCTACTGAGTAAGCAGTCTTTCTGCTGAGTGAGTAAATATGTAAATTCAACTTCTAAGTCTACTGCATTCTCTTGCTCTTTTTTCTACAGTGAGTACTGTGGTTTCTTGCATTTCCATAAGTTTATCTACAACTACTTATATAGGATTAAATGGATTATATCTTGATTATGTTAGTATATGATTATACTTGTTATATATTTTATCATGAAGCATTAAGAGTTTTGGAGGAATCCAGTTTGATCAACTTTGATGGGAACACCCTAACTTTAACATGTGACGTCATCACAATCATGGGGAGTCTCAAAAAATTTCCCTACAGTAGTACTGGGAATAAAACCACTGATGTGATGTGCTTTATGAGTGTTCACTAACCCTTTAAGGAGTGAGGTCACAAATGTGTGAGTAGAATGTTCTTAACTGAGCATTCTAATGCTGATGTCACAATCACTACTGGTAATTGAACACTGACTTTGGAAAAACGTTCCAGAAAACCTGCTCTTCAGAGGGTTAAATGACCTGACCAGGTGCAGAACTGTGTTAACCAACTGGAACCTCCTGTAGTTGAGAAGCATAGAACACAGAGTGTATGTGTGTGTATGTGTGTGTGTGTGTGAGAGAGAGAGTGCGAGAGGGAGGGCAGGGTTGTTGTTGTGTGTGTGTGTGTGTGTGTGTGTGTGTGTGTGAGAGAGAGAGAGAGAGAGAGAGAGGGCAGGGTTGTTGGGTATGCGTGTGTATGTGAGCTGTCTGTCAGCCACAGTCTCAGTTTCAGTCTGTTTCAGTCACAGTGTCAGTCACAGTCTCAGTCTGTATCAGTCAGTCTCAGCCACAGTCTCAGTTTCAGTCTGTTTCAGTCACAGTCTCAGTCACAGTCTCAGTCTGTATCAGTCTGTCTCAGCCACAGTCTCAGTTTCAGTCTGTCTCAGTTAGTCTCAGATTCAGTCTGTTTCATTCACAGTGTCAGTCACAGTCTCAGTCTGCATCAGTCAGTCTCAGTTACAGTCTCAGTCACAGTCAGTCCCAGTTACAGTCTCAGTCACAGTCTCCGTCACAGTCATTCTCAGTCTGTATGAGTCACAGTCTCAGCCACATTCAGTCTCAGTCACAGTCTCAGTTACAGTCTCAGTCACAGTCAGTCTCAGTTACAATCTCAGTCAAAGCCGGTCTCAGTCTGTATCAGTCTGAGTCTGTATGAGTCACAGTCAGTCTCAGTCTGTATGAGTTACAGTCTCAGTCACAGTCTCAGTCTGTCTCAGTCACAGTCTTAGTCAGTCTCAGTCTATCAGTCACAGTCTGTCACAGTCACAGTCTCAGTCACAGGCTCAGTCACAGTCTGTCACAGTCTGTCACAGTCTGTCACAGTCACAGTCTCAGTCACAGTCTGTCTTAGTCACAGTCTCAGTCACAGTTTCATTCTCAGTCACAGTCTGTCACAGTCACAGTTTCATTCTCAGTCACAGGCTCAGTCACAGTCTGTCTTAGTCACAGTCTCAGTCACAGTTTCAGTCTCAGTCACAGTCTGTCACAGTCACAGTCTTAGTCACAGGCTCAGTCTCAGTCACGCTGCAGCAGAAGCACGCCGCGCTGGCGTCCGCCGCAGCTCCACACGCTCCCGCTCGCATGTCCTCCTCCTGCCAGTAATTACAGGCCCTAATTAATGCCGCAGCCACCGCTCTAATTAACACACGCCGCTTCGTTACGGCGCTCTCCCGTCCGCCAGCGCCCGCGCGTCCGGACCCCAGCCAGCCGGCACGGGCGCGTAAAAAAAACAGAAAGGCCAAATCGACGCGCAGAACGAGCGCGTAATTTGTTTAATTCATGAGCGTCTGCGTTAAGTGCCGGCCAGTCCCCGGGAGCCTCGTTACCCACAAACCCCTTTCCCTTTCTCTCCCATTACTGCACCCTCCTCCTGCCTCCTCCTCTGCTCTCCTCTCCCCTCCTCCGTCCTCATTTCCCTATCTCCCTCGTTCCTTTCTGTCTCCTTTCATTTGTAAAATGCTGTACCACTCTATCAAATTAGCGCAGTCAGTAAATAGACATTCGCTAAGTACTGGTGATGTTTGTGTGAACTGAGCGCAGTTAAAGAGCTGCAATAGAGAAAATGCAACTCTTTCTGTTTTTATGTATTCATTTTCTCTGCTTCTTCTCTGTTTTTACTCCCTCGTTCTCTTTTCCCTTGCGTCTTCTTTTCTTCCTCTCTCTTTTTCTCTCTAACCTTCACTCCCCATCTGTGTCTTTCTTACTCGCCCCTCTCTCTCATCCTCTCTCTTTCTTTCTCTCTCCTTCTCCCTCTCCCTCAACCTCCCTCTCTCTCATCCTCGCTCCCTCTCTCTTTCTCTCCCTCTCTTTATCCAGCGACTCTCTCTGCAGGGCGTGTCAGTGCTTGTCCCCTCCCCCAGCTCAGGTGTGAAGGGTGTGGTTACCTGCTTTCCCCTGGAGCCCCGCCCACTGGAGCAGCGTTCTGAGCCCCGCCCTCTTTTACAGGTATTGGTGCACCTGCACGCACACTCAGGCTTTAAATCAGGAATGCATCTGCACACTTAGAGGCAGTAGTGGGGTACATTGGGGGGCAGTAATGGGATACTCTTTGGGGCAGTACTGGGGTACACTAGGGGGCAGTAGGGGGAGCATACTTAGGGGCAGTAGTGGGGTACAGTGAGGGGCAGTAGTGGGGGGCAACAGTGGGGAGTAGTTGTGGGGCACACTTAGGGGCAGTAGTAGGGTACATTGGGGGGAAGTAGTGGGTGGCAGCAGTGGGGAGTAGTTGTGGGGCACACTTAAGGCCAGTAGTTGGGGGGCAGCAGTGAGGAGTAGTTGTGGGGTACATTTAGGGGCAGTAGTGGGATACTCTTTGGGTGAAGTGGTGGGATACTCTTTGGGGCAGTATTGGGATACTCTTTGGGGCGGTAGTGGGATACTCTTTGGGGGAAGTGGTGGGATACTCTTTGGGGCAGTATTGGGATACTCTTTGGGGGCAGTGGTTGGATACTCTTTGGGGCAGTAGTGAGATACTCTTTGGGGTAGTATTGGGATACTCTTTGGGGGAAGTGGTGAGATACTCTTTGGGGGAAGTGGTGGGATACTCTTTGGGGCAGTAGTGAGATACTCTTTGGGGCAGTAGTGAGATACTCTTTGGGGTAGTATTGGGATACTCTTTGGGGGAAGTGGTGAGATACTCTTTGGGGGAAGTGGTGGGATACTCTTTGGGGCAGTAGTGAGATACTCTTTGGGGTAGTATTGGGATACTCTTTGGGGGAAGTGGTGAGATACTCTTTGGGGGAAGTGGTGGGATACTCTTTGGGGCAGTAGTGAGATACTCTTTGGGGGCAGTGGTTGGATACTCTTTGGGGCAGTAGTGAGATACTCTTTGGGGTAGTATTGGGATACTCTTTGGGGGAAGTGGTGAGATACTCTTTGGGGGAAGTGGTGGGATACTCTTTGGGGCAGTAGTGAGATACTCTTTGGGGCAGTAGTGAGATACTCTTTGGGGTAGTATTGGGATACTCTTTGGGGGAAGTGGTGAGATACTCTTTGGGGGAAGTGGTGGGATACTCTTTGGGGCAGTAGTGAGATACTCTTTGGGGCAGTAGTGAGATACTCTTTGGGGTAGTATTGGGATACTCTTTGGGGGAAGTGGTGAGATACTCTTTGGGGGAAGTGGTGGGATACTCTTTGGGGCAGTAGTGAGATACTCTTTGGGGCAGTAGTGAGATACTCTTTGGGGTAGTATTGGGATACTCTTTGGGGGAAGTGGTGAGATACTCTTTGGGGCAGTGGTTGGATACTCTTTGGGGGAAGTGGTGGGATACTCTTTGGGGCAGTATTGGGATACTCTTTGGGGCGGTAGTGGGATACTCTTTGGGGCAGTAGTGGGATACTCTTTGGGGCAGTAGTGAGATACTCTTTTTGGTAGTATTGGGATACTCTTTGGGGGCAGTAGTGAGATACTCTTTGGGGCAGTAGTGAGATACTCTTTGGGGGAAGTGGTGAGATACTCTTTGGGGCAGTAGTGAGATACTCTTTGGGGGAAGTGGTGGGATACTCTTTGGGGCAGTAGTGAGATACTCTTTGGGGCAGTAGTGGGATACTCTTTGGGGCAGTAGTGGGATACTCTTTGGGGCAGTAGTGAGATACTCTTTGGGGCAGTAGTGAGATACTCTTTGGGGCAGTGGTGGGATACTCTTTGGGGGCAGTAGTGGGGTACTCTTTGGGGCAGTAGTGAGATTCTCTTTGGGGGAAGTGGTGAGATACTCTTTGGGGCAGTAGTGAGATACTCTTTGGGGGAAGTGGTGGGATACTCTTTGGGGCAGTAGTGAGATACTCTTTGGGGCAGTAGTGGGATACTCTTTGGGGGCAGTAGTGGGATACTCTTTGGGGCAGTAGTGAGATACTCTTTGGGGGAAGTGGTGAGATACTCTTTGGGGCAGTAGTGAGATACTCTTTGGGGGAAGTGGTGGGATACTCTTTGGGGCAGTAGTGAGATACTCTTTGGGGGCAGTAGTGCGATACTCTTTGGGGGCAGTAGTGGGATACTCTTTGGGGGAAGTGGTGTATAGAGGTGTTCTGCTGTGGAAGGCTCTGATGGCCGTGTGTCTGTTCTTCTGTCCCACAGCCTCCCTGCAGCAGCGGCACCCTCCCCTCAGCCTGGCGCCCCCTGGTGGCAGCGGCAGTTAGGGGCTACCTGACGCGGCGGCTGCTTCGCACCGAGCGACTGGCGCAGCTGCGACGCACGGTCAAGGTGACCTGGGGGCCTTTACCTGTCCGGTACAGGACAGTACTTCCTCAGTACTCAGTACTTAGCACTGGCCTGAGATCACCCTCTCCAATAATGAGAACTGACTCAGCTCTGCCAAATAAAAATCTGCTCGTTATGTGGGTGTCTGTTAGCTATAAGTACAGTTTTTTGTTCGATGAAGCTGTATGGCGGTGTCTGTTAGCTGTACATATAGCGGTATGTTAGCTGAAGCTGTAAGAGGGTGTCTGTTAGCTGTAAATATAGCTGTAGGTTAGCTGAAGCTGTCTGAGAGTGTCTGTTAGCTGTAAATATACCTGTAGGTTAGCTGAAGCTGTGTGGAGGTGTCTGTTAGCAGTAAATATAGATGTAGGTTAGGTGAAGCTGTGTGGAGGTGTCTGTTAGCTGTAAATATAGCTGTAGGTTAGCTGGAGCTATGTGAGTGTCTGTTAGCTGTAAATATAGCTGTAGGTTAGCTGGAGCTATGTGAGTGTCTGTTAGCAGTAAATATAGCTGTAGGTTAGCTGAAGCTGTGTGGAGGTGTCTGTTAGCTGTAAATGTAGCTGTAGGTTAGCTGAAGCTGCCTGCGAGTGTCTGTTAGCTGTAAATATACCTGTAGGTTAGCTGAAGCTGTGTGGAGGTGTCTGTTAGCAGTAAATATACCTGTAGGTTAGCTGAAGCTGTGTCTGTTAACTGTAAACATGGCTGAACTCATCTCCTCCTCCTTCAGGACTCCCAGCAGTTCCTTTGGGCCCTACAAGCTCAGACTCCAGGCAGGGGGGACCTGGGGGGCCGACAGGACCTGCTACTGCAGGAGAGAGTCTTACTGCAGGTACCCCTAAAACACACTCGCACAGACACACACACACATCACAGTGGATTGTGTTAAGACCCATGGTTTCTTACTGGTGAGTGCCATTCTCTCTCTCCCACTCTCTCCCCCTCCCTCCCTCCCTTCCTTTACATTACATTACATTTATTTAGCAGACGCTTTTTTCCAAAGCGACTTACAAAAAGTGCATATTATGGTCATTGGACAACTACAAAACACAGGTTCATAAGGCAAAATACTAATTTTGTACAGCTACTTATAGCCAAGAGCACAGTTCAGTTCATGAAGTGAACATTATTCTGACCTAACCTATGCCAAGCCAAACTAGAGAGAAGAACAAGCTACAATATTAGGACAAATACAAATAACCAAAAGTGCTGGAATGGGGGTACATGTAACATGACTGTCATGAAAGGGGGGATTCAAAGTGACATGATTCACTTCCTTCTGCCCTCTCTTCCTCTCTCTCTCCTCTCTCCCTCTTTTTCTCGCTCCCCCTCTCTCCCTGCTCCAGCTCCGCTCAGCTCGGTATGAAATCCACGACATCTTCTTCTGTTTCTCCCCCACTGAGCGCGTGCAGCTCATCTCCTGGGACCGGCAGCTGCTCAGGGAGAGAGAGCTGAAGGGCAAGGTAAACCTGTACCACCGCCTTTCACCACCCGGGGGCGCACAGACACACATGTGCACGCACACACGCACACACACACACGCGTGCACATACACACACGTGCTTTGATTTGAATTTATTTTTGTTGTATTGATTTGGCATGGTTTGCTTTGATTTTAGTTGATATTGAATTGATTTGAATTGGTTTGGTGTGCTTTGATTTTATTTTGTTTGAATTTATTTGAGTTGGTTTTGATTTGAATTTAATTGAATTGATTCGGTTTGAATTGAATTGAATCAATTTGATTTGGCTTGAAATGAATTGAATTTGTTTGAGTTGATTTTGAATTGGTTTGGTTTGGTTTGAACTGCAAGGAGAGCGGAAGGACGCAGAGCCGAGGGCGGGCTTCTCTCTCCGCGGCCACCATGAAGGCCCTGGAGAGGAAGAGGAGCGCGGGGTGCCAGAAGAGGGCAGGAGAGCGGCAGAGGGGCTCTGTGGGCGGAGTCTGTGGGACGCAGGGCCGTCGGCACCCACACAGTGAGCGCAGATCCACCCTGTCCGGCGGGAATCCATAAACTCTACCCAATCGCACCTGTCAAGCCTGACCCTTGATCCCTGGCTGCAACACCTCCAGCCAATCGCTGCAAAAGACACTGCACAGTCAGGCCGTACCTTTGCAAGCTCAACAGAGCTATACAACACTATGGGTCTATGACCCTTGACCCTTGAACCCTATACCTCCAGCCAATCGCTGCAGACCCTGAATGGTTGGGCCAAGCCTCTTGAAGCAACGCTGTGATTACACATGTGGATATAGCAGTCCTAGGTCCATGATCTAGTGCATATTTTAAATTATTTTAACTCTTTAGATGCTAGTAACATTTCACAGCACTCCTGAAGATTCATGAGAGTTTTCAACAAACATTTTTGAAATAAGTGCCTGAAATATTCATTTGACCCAGGCCTGCAATGCGTATACCCCCTACTGTCTCTCGAGCATTGGTAAGCATCCACAATGTGCATAACTCTGGAACCCTGTGAATAGGCCCTGGAAGAGTCCACATCCATGACTACATTTCCCACAAGGCCATGGTGTTCTCACTGCCCTTCCTGTAGCCGTTTGTGATAAGACGCTTGGATGTCGAAAATGGAGAGGAGCTCCACCAATCAGAGTATTTCGGTAACAACCAACAGAACAAAGGCACTGGTGATTGGTGGATACTGTCTAGTAATTCTTACAGGGAACCCCAAGAAGTCCGGCTGGGAAGCGTCCACCAATCACCACTGGCCTTGCTTTGTTGGTTGTTATCAACGTGATTTGTGATTGGTGGAGCTCCTCTCTGTTATCCATTTTATTATCCCTGTCTGTGCACTGTGTTCATTCAGTATTCAGGTCCAAAGATCTGCCTGACAATCAGCCTGTTTCCCCTCATGCCCTGCTCTACAAGGGCTTGAGCCCTTTTTTATATTTTGTACAGGATCAGTTGTTTTTCTTTAAGCTGAATATATGTATATATTTACTATTTTATATCTAAATTTTCTGTAGCTGGATACATATCTGCAAAGTGTATTTTTCCAAGTGAATTTATCACCATGTTCCTCCTTCCAATGTTTCCAAACAGTTTTTTAAAATTATTTTTGTATTTATTTGTAAGCAATTTCCTAATAAATGTCTTTCTATCATTTCTTTTGGACTGTGTGTGGAAGTGTGTGAATTAAAAAACTTTGTTGTTTCTTACTTCTGAAGTTATTTTCAAAATGAAATCAGGAAATAATCAGCAAAGCAAAGAATAAAGGCAGAATTCACACAAACAGATGTGCCGTACTGTGAAATTCCCTGCATGTAGTCCATACTGTAGGTATGGTCGTATGTTTTTTGGCAACTTCTTTCTGTACACTATGACTTAGTTTCAGTAACAGAATATGCACCAACCAACATGGGCATTGCAAGATGAAGTGCCTTGTGGTTAGAATCAGAAATAATTAAATGACTAATAAGGATTGTATGGGGCTTGACAGGGGTGTAGTCTACACAGATTGAGGATTTGTGCTTTGGCTCTTGGCTAGCATAGCGTTTGTGATACTGTATATGCGCTCCCCAGTCTGGGAGTGTTGGCAGCCAGGATTGGCACAGTCCCCCATATAATTTATAGTCACTGTTTTGCTGTGTGTCACTATGTTACCAAATACACGTGAAGTAACGTAAGGAAAAATGCGGCTGACGTCACATTATTTAGGTTAAATGTGCTTCCGAGACAGCAGAGGGCGCCACAGAATCTATGGCTACGCCGTCCGTGTTTATTCGCGCTGTGGCCTGCTGGAGCTCGTTGGTATGGTGTGGCTTTGTTTTGCATCCGCACGGGGAGAGTGATGGAGGAAGCATCAGTAACGCAGCGCGGCGTGTCTTCCCGAACCGAGAGAAAGGCACAGGAGAGAGCCCAGATCCTGCAGCGAGAGAACCAGAGGAAGACTTTCAAACTGGTGAGAACGGCGAACATTTCCGAAAGCTTTGTCGTCGCCAAGTTTCCTCTGTGTGGCATTTCATGCGATCGGCGAAGACCGGCCGGCTAGCTGGCGTTAACCAGACAGCCTGAATCGATCACAAGCTCTGCACATTATAAGAATTATCCTGACCAGTGTTATCATTTAGACTATTATTTTGTGACATAACAGAATGAAAGCTAACAAGCGATTATTCCATGTACCCCCCACACACTGTCAGCTATGTGCTGTCAGCTCAGCTAACCTTACGTGTACGCCGGACACACACTGAACGTTAGCTGTGGATATAACTATTATGTCTCGTAATGTTATTTATTGAATTGTTTCTAAATCCATAGATACCGCTACAAGTTTTGTGGGTAATGCATGTAATATATATACACACACGGACACATACGTATAAAACGCCGGTTATTACGCAGGGCGCGCGCAACCATACACATTTGGATAACTTGAGTAGGCTGCAATTGGTCTTTACACCCCCCGTAATGCCCAGTCAGCGCTGTATTTCCTTAAATAAAACACCTGTTGATGTCGTGGGAAGAGTGGACGGGAAGAGAGTCTGAACGCCTTCATCCACCCCGTAGGTGTCGAAGATCCTGAAGAAGTCCGAGCTCGAGCGCACGCCGGAGGACGCGGCTGTCCTGCAGCTGCACGAGGACACCGTGAGCGAGCTCTGCAAGCGACAGATCCGTCAGAACTCGCTGAAGAGGAAACAGGAGGAGGCAAGTAAAGCTTTAAATATCTTTATAAATCTCACACATGCAACTCTTTTCTTCTCTGTTAATGTGTGCAGATTCAGACTGTCACTGTCCTCTGTATAGTCATCCAAATGAAATGATTTAAATGTCAACAAATCCAAAGATTTGTGGATTATGGTAAATAAATGAATGTTCATGACTAAATTCATTTAGCTGGAAGATCAGTACGTTTAGACACCTGCGAGTTTTCTGGTTGGACACGTTTGCAGTAAATCATGCTTCTTGTGGACAGCGAGCTGTCTGATGTTAGTCCGCTTCCTTCTGCAGTGTAACATTGCTGTTATAAACTCCAGTTTCCTGTCTCTGCATTGCAGGTGTTTGACAGTGCAGAGGACCTGCAGGATAAGGTGCAGCGTCTGGCGGCAGCTGTCCGTCAAGCCAGGCATCTAGTGGTGTACACTGGAGCCGGCATCAGCACGGTACTGCCCACTGGCCACGCCCACTCATGCATGGCCACACCCCCGCAAGCCCTGTTCAGTTCTGTGTAGTGCTCTGAGTTTACCCCCCCAAGAGGCAATTGTTGCTAAAATGACCCTTTATGAGTAATATATGAATGGGACGCAACACGTATTGTTTGCCAGGGCTGGAGTGAAAATCTACAGGACTGTAGATCTCCAGGAACAGGGTTGGGAAGCCCTGCTCTGCTGTTGAATGAGGTGTGCTTTGTAAGGTTTGGAGTGAAAACCTACTGGACGGTGGATCTCCAAGAACAGGGTTGGGCAGCCCTGCTCTTGCTGTTGAATGAGGTGTGCTTTGTTAGGGTTGGAGTGAAAACCTGCTGGAAAGTGGATCTCCAGGGACAGGGTTGGGCAGCCCTGCTCTTGCTGTTGAATGAGGTGTGCTTTGTTGGGGTTGGAGTGAAATCCTACAGGACTGTAGATCTCCTGCAACAGAGTTGATTACCAATGCTGTAAGCTGTGTACCAGAACTGGTAGACCAAGCCCAAAGCTCCCCCTGGTGGCTACTAATGCCATCACATTGTTGAGCTGTGTGATTTGTGTATGATTCCAGCTGAATTCAAGGGCCAGTAAGTTAAAATTACGCCTTAAATGTGTCCCACAGTCTGTCTGTTGTTTTATTAGCACCTCAGGCCTGCTACTCAGTGGTTTTTTAAAAAGCAAAGACTGGGCACTTTGCTCATGGATGGGGTGTTCTACCGGCTTCCAACAGGCTATAATTTTGCCTGGGAAATTTGTAATTATCAATCCTGAAGCTCCCTCTGCTGGCCAGTAATGTCTCTGCAGCTTCGGGTTCTGATATTTGCATAGCAGTAGCTTCGCTCTGCTGTGTGCAGGGATGAGGCGCAAGGCAGTCCTGATGTCACATTACTGGCAGAAACCAGATACGAGTTAGCCAAACAAGGAGGGTGTCTGTACCAGTTTATCACACAATGCTGATGCTGATTGGTGGATGCTACTTCCTGGCTACAGGGAGCCAGGAAGTCCAGCCAGAAAATGTCCACCAATCACTACTGGTGTTGTTCTTTTGGTTCTTACCAATGTACTGTGATTGGTGGAGCTCCTCTCTGCTTCTACACCTGACGATGACGTCATAGCTGTCTCCAACCCTGTTTTATTGTCCCTGGCTGGGAGGGGGACTGATTTCCAGAATGTTCTTTTTTCGACAGGCGGCCTCCATCCCGGACTACAGGGGCCCCCAGGGCGTGTGGACCCAGCTGCAGAAGGGTCGAGCCGTCAGGTGAGCGAGCTGGACCCGTGCTGTCCCAGAGCGTCTGGCTGCGCAGGCGCCTGCGCAGTTTAAACTTACACTGTCCATCAGCTGCGTGCTGTGTGATCAGCTGATGGGAGGAACCAGAACAGCCAATCAGACACAGCGCCCCCTCCAGGACTGGATTAAACCTGCAGACACTGGCCCTCCAGGACTGGAGTTAAACCTGCAGACACTGTGGCCCTCCAGGCCTGGAGTTAAACCTGCAGACACTGTGGCCCTACAGGACTGGAGATAAACCTGCAGACACTGTGGCCCTCCAGGACTGGAGTTAAACCTGCAGACACTGTGGCCCTACAGGACTGGAGATTAACCTGCAGGCACTGTGGCCCTCCAGGACTGGAGTTATACTTGCAGACACTGTGGCCCTACAGGACTGTAGTTAAACCTGTAGACACTGCGGCCCTCCAGGACTGGAGTTAAACCTGCAGGCCCTCCAGGACTAAGATTGACCCCCCTAGTTCAGCTGAACTGTGCTCCTCCCCATCCTAACATAAAGCCAATGCCATTGTGACCCCTTTGGCTGCTTCCTAAACTCTATTCAGTAAAAGAGGGTTGTGTGCTGTACTAGCACATTCCTGCAAGAGCTGCGTTTCTCATGCAGTTAAACACGTCTGACTGTGATCCCTACGCCTGTGTAATATTATACGCTGTAGCCTTAAGTGTTTGATCTGATAAGTGTTATGGTGGATGTCATATGTGTGCTCTCTTATGCCTGCAAGAGCTTTTCAGATTGTGCCCTCTAACACTAATGCATCTGCATCTGTCATGGCTCCTCTCACTCCTGTGTGTGTCACTGTTCTGGCTCCTCCCACTCATGTGTGTCACTGTTCTGGCTCCTCCCACTCATGTGTGTCACTGTCCTGGCTCCTCCCGCTCTTGTGTGTCACTGTTGGGACTCCTCCCACTCCTGTGTGTATCACTGTTGTGTCTCCTCCCACTTCTGTGTGTGTGTGTGACTGATGTGGCTCCTCCCCTTCCTGTGTCCACAGTGCTTCGGACCTGAGTGAGGCGGAGCCTACGCTGACGCACATGTGCATCCGGGCGCTGCAGAGGGAGGAGCTGGTGAGGAGGGAGGGGCAAAGGGGCGGAGTCCAGACTGTGTGGGTGGGCCACCTGTGGCTGTTCCTCACCGTGATACATTGCCTCATTCACACACACACACACACTCACACATACACACGTGTGCGTGCACGTGCACACAGGCACACTCACACATACACACGCACACACATACACACGCGGGTCCCCCTCAGAATGAGGTCGTTTGCCTGTTTGAGTTTGGTTTGGAGCAGTGCAGGTGTACCCTTGATGGTGGTGCTGAAACTGGGCTTGTGTAAATGTGTGGTGTGCAAGACATGGGGTCAGTAAGCCAGTCTGCTTATGGGCATGCATAATGTAAGAGCTAAGCTAATGAATAATGCAAGAGCTAAGCTAATAGATAATGCAAAAGGTATGCCGACAAATAATATAATACCTAATCTAATGAATAATCTATTAGGCTAATGAATATAATTGCTAATCTAATGAATAATCTATTAGGCTAATGAATATAATTGCTAAGATAGTGAATACGGTGAATAGGGGCACTGTGAGTAGTCATGGCTTGTGCTTACTGTAATGATATACAAGGGTGTATGTGTATGTTTGTGTGTGTGTGTGTGTGTGTGTGTGTGTGTGTGTCTCTGCCCATGTGTGTGTGTGTCTGTGTGTGTGTGTATGTTTGTGTGTCTGTGTGTGTCTGTGTGTGCGTGTGTGTGTGTGTGTGTATGTGTGTGTGTGTGTCTGTGTGTGTGTGTGTGTGTGTGTGTGTGTCTCTGCCCATGTGTGTGTGTGTCTGTGTGTGTGTGTATGTGTGTGTGTGTGTCTGTGTGTGTGTGTATGTTTGTGTGTGTGTGTGTCTGTGTGTGCGTGTGTGTGTGTGTGTGTGTGTCTCTGCCCGTGTGTGTGTGTGTGTCTGTGTGTGTGTGTATGTTTGTGTGTCTGTGTGTGTGTGTATGTGTGTGCGTGCGTGTGTGTCTGTGTGTGTGTGTGTGTGTGTCTGTGTGTGTGTGTCTCTGCCCATGTGTGTGTGTGTCTGTGTGTGTGTATGTTTGTGTGTCTGTGTGTGTCTGTGTGTGCGTGTGTGTGTGTGTGTGTGTGTATGTGTGTGTGTGCGTGCGTGCGTGTGTGTGTGTGTGTGTCTGTCTGTCTGTGTGTGTGTCTGTGTGTGTGTGTGTGTGTGTGTGTGTTTCAGGTGCAGCACGTGGTCTCTCAGAACTGTGATGGTCTGCACCTGCGCAGTGGGCTTCCCAGACACGCCCTGTCAGAGCTGCACGGCAACATGTTCATCGAGGTGAGTCACCTGTGTGTGTTATCCCTGCTCCCATACACACACACACACACACACACTCACACAAACCTGTTTCTAACAAATTCATACTAAATCGGTAACTTAAGCCTGTGTGCGCTGGGCCAGCGTTGCCGTGGTTACCGGCGTTGCTGTGGTGACCTGTGACGGGGCTGTCCCGCAGGTGTGCGCCTCCTGCTCCCCAGCGCGGGAGTTCGTCCGGCTCTTCGACGTGACGGAGCGGACGGCGGTGCGGAGGCACGGGACGGGGCGGGGCTGCGGGCACTGCGGGGCGGAGCTGAGGGACACCATCGTGCATTTCGGGGAGCGGGGCACCCTGGACCAGCCCCTCAACTGGAGGGGGGCGGCGGCCGCGGCCGAGAGGGCCGACCTCATCCTCTGCCTGGGGTCCAGCCTGAAGGTGGGTGGGGGGGGGTGCTGGGGTCCAGCCTGAAGGTGGGGGGGGGTCCCTGGGGTCCAGCCTGAAGGTGGGGGGGGTCCCTGGGGTCCAGCCCGAAGGTGGGGAGGGGGTGTCTGGGGTCCAGCCTGAAGGTGGGGGGGGGTGTCTGGGGTCCAGCCTGAAGGTGGGTGGGGGGGGGTGCTGGGGTCCAGCCTGAAGGTGGGGGGGGTCCCTGGGGTCCAGCCCGAAGGTGGGGGGGTTGCTGGGGTCCAGCCTGAAGGTGGGGGGGGGTGTCTGGGGTCCAGCCTGAAGGTGGGTGGCGGGGGGTGCTGGGGTCCAGCCTGAAGGTAGGTGGGGTGCGATGACTTCATCCTCTGCCTGGGGTCAGGAAGTAAGTTTGTAAATTCAGTAAGTAAAAAAAAAAATTAAGGAGATCATGTAAGCAGATAAAAATGGCCACTGTGCATCAGCCGGGGGGAGCCACACCTTGGGGGGGACACAGTTAGTGTGTCCCTCCCCCTCCCCTCCCCCCCTCCTCCCCAAGGGACTAAATGCTATGCAAAAGTAATCAATCACACTAAGAAGCGTTTGTTTTTCAAACTTTCCTGGCGTGCACATTCCTGTGTCCTACGGTGCAGTGTCAACAGCGATCGTGTTTACACAACTTTTTATTTTTGCTAAAATGCTCTGTGTGAGCAACAGGCTGTTATTTCAATGTCAATTGCACATCATTCTGAAACCGAAACGTAAAAAAAAGCGAAACCTTTCTCACTGGGGAAAAAAAGCCATTTGGTCTTGTTCATTTGTTGCATGTTTTTTTAGCCTTAAGAAAGATCAACCTCTTCTTATTTTAAAGAAAATCATGAATAAGCTGTAATGTCAGATTTTCTGAAAAAGAAGCAGATTTGGACACAGCAGAGCTTTATGGTGCTTGCAGTGCATGTGTAATGCACTGGGTTGGCTGACCTGGGTCAGATATTTCATTGAAACCAGAGATTAACAAAGAAAGAGTTTAAAGAGTCACCTACTGAAACGGAGCTAAAAGCTCAGTGGTATGCAAATTCAGTCAGCCCAGCCAACAAACGCCCCCACACCATCGTCTCCCCCCCCAACACCATCTCTCCCATCCCCCCCGTCTGTGTTAGTCTGACTAACACGGTCCCGCGCGCGTGCGTGTGCGTGTGTGTTTAGGCATTGTCTGCCTTATATATGCTTGTGTAATGAAATGTGATATTGTCATTGTACTTATAAAGTATTTTTTTAAATTTGATTTGATAGGGACTGACACATTTATACGTAGATTATTGTAAAACAAAAAATCCATTGCAATATATCACAGCATTTTTAGCATATGCCAATTCCAAATTGTGTATTGGGTGTAGGATAAAGGTGTGGTAAGTCTTGTTTATTGAGGTGGGGGTGATTGGAGGAGGTGGAGGAGGTGGAGGAGGTGCTGTCTCCCCAGGTCTGCTGTGACCGTGCTCCTGTTCCTCTGTGCAGGTGCTGAAGAAGTACACCTGTCTGTGGAGCATGAACCGGCCTGCAAACAGGAGGCCCAAGCTCTACATCGTCAACTTACAGGTGCGTTATCTTATTAACATGCCATACAGGTGTGTCCTTAATGCACATTTAACACACTGCTCCTGTGTTAGCACATCACTTATCTCCTTAACACACTACTCGTATTTAACACACTGCTCTTATGTTAGTAACACACTGCTCCTGTGTCCTTAACACACTGCTCAGATTTAACACACTGCTCCTGTGTTAGCACATCACCTATCTCCTTAACACACTGCTCCTGTGTTATTGAGACTCATCATTTATGTTATTAATACACTGGTCTTAACACATGGCTCTTATACTATTACCACACAGTTCTTAAGTTATTGCCGCACTATTCTTATGTTATTACCACACTGCTCTTGTGTTATTAACACCGTTCTCTCACATAAGATCTCACTGCTAATGACCTCCAGTCAGGGTGGGACGGGGCGGGGTTTGGGCGTACCCCTGAGCTAGCATAGCCGAGTGGACTACAGGCTCATCCCGGGACCCATCTGCACTCCCGCCACCCATTCTGGGTTCTGACCCAGAAGGGGTTGCCTGCTCCACACACCATACGTTTTTAAGTTGGGTGCGCTTGCTCGGTCTTCCACAGTGGACTCCGAAAGATGACCTGGCAACCCTGAAAATCCACGGAAAGTGTGACGACGTAATGCGTCTTCTGATGAAGGAGCTGGACATCCCCATTCCTGCCTACAACAAGCAAGTGCTTTTTCTGTGACAGCTCTGAGCCAGCCCAGTGTGCTTGTTTGTGCGTGTGCTTGTTTGTTTGTGTGTGTGTGTGTGTGTGTGTGCGTGCGCTCGCTTGTGTGTGCGTGTGTGTGTGCATGTGTGTATGTGTGTGTGCTCGTGTGTGTGCTCGTTTGTGTGTGCGTATGCATGTGCGTGTGCATGCGTGTGTGTGTGTGTGTGTGTGTGTACATGTGCATGTGTGTGCGTGTGTAACATGGTTAATAATGATTACACTTGCCATTGTACCAGAGGTGTATGTGTTTATTTTGGTCTAGTGTTCTGTCACTTTAAAATACTTGTGCGGTTGCCTTTAAGGGAATGACACACGTTACGTTCTTGCCAGTTTAACTTGCCCATGCAAGCGAATAAACCAGCTCAACTGGGAATCCTGGGTTGTGGTGCTTTTACACAACACAACGCAAGATCACGCCTGTTACAACTGTGTGTGCCTCAGAATACATGAGGCAATTATCTTTTACCCATAGGAACATACATTTAATTGAATTCAATACAAATGTGTTTATCCAAATTAAGTGCCCTATGTGAGAAATTAGGTTTGATTGAATTTAATTGAATAAGATATTTGGGGGTTAATTAGTTATCTTCTGGAACCTGTAATGAGCCAATCAGAGTAATTATGACAATTCCTCATTGAACAGGACAGAAGACCCTATCTTTAGCCTGGCCATACCACTGCGACCAGACGAAGAGTCCAGCCACACCCGTAAAGTCCTAGCGCCGCCTGCTGGCCAGGAGGAATGTGTGCAGGGCTCCACGGGACAGGCTGGAGGAACGGCAGTTCAGGGAGGCTGGTTTGGGCGTGGCTACTCCAAGGGGAGGAAGAGGAAGAAGCAGCCATCAACCTAAAAATCACCAGCCGGATAAAAAAAAAGATACCTATCGATGAAAGTATTACCCCAGTCCTGCTGTGCCATGGATGGACTTCCCTCTTTTCACTTAGTTCTGGGGGGAAAAAAAAACCCTCTTAGAGCTTGTTAGCTGTGTGGAGGGTGGAGATTATTTTTTTTGTGCACACTTTACTTCGTCCTCAGGTAACGAGCTGAAGCAATACTTAACCTGCGGGAGAGCGACAGGCATACTGGCCGTGGTGGCAAGCGTTAGTCTAGACCAGAGGTGGCCAGTTCTGTGCCAGTGGTCGAGCTAACTGGCTGTACGCACCAACACTGGTTCACACGCAGATTACATCACAATGGACTAAACGAGCTAACTGGCTGTGTACACCAACACTGGGTCACGTGCAGATTACATCACAATGAAACGTTTCATACAGGGACACAGGAACCGTGTTCAGCTGACATTTGTGGGCTTCTCGAGAAATCTAGCTAAAATGTCAGGTGGTGTAAACGTTTGGCCTAATTAAGTAATTAGGGCCAGAAGTTGGCATGGAAACCAGAAAGAGAAACGGCCCTTGTTGTCCACCCTTGGTCTGGAGAAATGGCAGTGTCAGCTGCGATCGTGTTTACATAACTTTTATTTTTATTTTGAAATTGTTCCTTTTTCAACAGGAATGCTAAAAGGAAAAGGTTTTGCGAGCGAGGAAAAAAAATCCTTTTGGTCTTATTCTTAAAATCAGGGGTCCCCAGTCTGTTCTGAAAAAGGCCGGTGTGGGTGTTTTTGTTTTAGTCCAGCAATGTGGCGCCTGATTCAACTAATGAACTAAACGCTGTCTTCAATCAAGACCTTGATAAGTGGTATGCTGGGCTAAAACAAAAATCTGTACCCACACCGGCCCATGTTGGATACGAGTAGGGACCCCTGCTTAAAATGTTACATGATGTTTTTCAAAACTTAAAAAGACAAACCAGCTCAGCCTCATTTAAGAAAAAAAAAACCACAAATAAGCTGTAATGCCAGTTTTTCCTCTGGGAAGATTTATTTTCAGAAACATGTAGATGTAAAGACAGCTGAGGGTTATGATGCCCGTGGTGCATATGTAATGCACTGGGATGGCGGGCCCAGGTCAGATATGTAGCTGGAACTACAGACACCGGTAAATCTCCTGCAGATTCCTTTAAACCGTAAAATGCCTGTCTGTTTTCCACCGCTATCCAGGACACTCTAATTTCATATGAGTCCACTCTCTTTGGAATGTAGCATGCTTTGAGAGTTCTCAGGGAATTGCAAGAGCGTGTTCGTATTTGACTGCAGTGTGAAAAGTTAAAGGGGGGTCCCCCCGCGTGGTCCCCCCCCCCCCACCTTTCCACCTTAAAAAACCTGAAACTTAACTCAGCACCTAGAAACCAGGTGAGTTTGAGTTAGTTGTGCCATCACCTGCTTTAATTGATGTAATAATACCGGAGGCACACCTGTGGCTCTCCTCACCTGTGGCTCTTTCTCACCTGTGGCTCTCCTCACCTGTGGCTCTTTCTCACCTGTGGCTCTCCTCACCTGTGGCTCTCCGGGACCTGGGGTGAGGAGCCTCGAGGTGAAGCATTCGGCTTGCGTGTTTCTCCCCAGGTGTCCGGCATAGCTGCTGCTAGAACAGGTATTTCCTGCTGTCACAGGTGTCTGAGGCAGACGTGACAGGGCAGTACTGTCTCCTGGGCTGAAGCCATACTGGAAGGCGTCCTGGCCTGGGCCGGGGGTGCCCACGGTTTACAGCCTCCCCCGAGGCCTAGTGCAGCTCCTGCATTCTGATGCTTTACATTTTTTTGGCGGTTTTGCAGTTTGTATGATGAGTTTTTGTACAACTCCGCGATGTTTAGAATTCCGATCTTTTTCTATTTTGATTTGAAGCGCTGTGAGAAGCACAATGACGACACGCCCCCCCCCCCCCCCCCCCCCCCCCCCCCCCCCACACACCCCAAACTCAGTGTTCAAACACAATAAATAAATGCTTCAGACATCAACTCTTGGGCAAGTTTTTATTTTGACTGAGAAAGATTGTTTAGCGTTAATTGTGCAGCTTTCTCGAGTGTTTTTGATGTCCAGCTCCACGTTGCTCTTGCCCTCACAACTTGTAAGCTACTGCTGCATGCTCTGAACTACTGGAGATAACCTTTGCACTTATAAAATCAAAAATAAGAGTTTCCAAAGCCTTGGCTATAATACTGGAATTCTGTAGTACTGGCACACAAGGGAGAGTAACAAGCTAACAGAATTGCCACAAATGCTGAAATAACAGCTTTTTTCATGCAGAAGGGCGTCTCTTAATGCACAATACATAGAACCTTGAAGCAGATGGGCTGCAGCAACAGAGGACTACGCCATGTTCCACTCCTGTCAGCCAAGAACAGGAAGGTGAGGATACAGTGGGCACATGATCACCAAAAACTGGATGAAGGAAGGAAGGAAGGAAGGAAACCCACACAGACACAGGGAGAACATGCAAGCACACAGAAAGGCCCAAGCCGGATTCGAACCCAGGACCTTTTTGCCGTGAGGCGACAGTGCTACCCACTGCACCACCGTGCCACCCTCCTATGTCCACCGTCTACACAATTTCAAGTGGATACCTCCAGCAGGAGAATGCGGCATGTCACTAAGCACATCATCTCAAGTTGGTTCCATGAACATGGCAGTGATTTCAGTTTACTGCAATTGCCTGCACAGTCCCCAGATCTCAATCCAACAGAGGAGTTATGAAGTGGAATGGGAGTATCATGAATTTTTGGCAGAAACATCTGCAGAAACCATGTGGTGCTATCAAGCATACATAAACCAAAATGGTTTATGTATGGACTGTTTCCATCACTTTGTTATATTATTACGGGCATTTAGCAGACGCTCTTATCCAGAGCGACTTACCCAACTTTTTACATATCATTTACATTGCATCCAAATACGGCTGGATATGTATAATGAAGCAATGCAGGTTAAGTACCTTGCTCAAGGTTACAACGCCAGTGTCCAACCCGGGAATCGAATTTGTGCCAAACCCATTTCCTTACCCATAATACTACACTTGTTGAATCCACACTGTGAGAAATGCACTGTTCTGGAGCTATTTAGATTCTTGAGAGAGACAGGTTGAAAGCATGTACTGCACAACATACATAAAAGATAAAAACCTCCCAATATGAGAAAAAATAGGCCAAATTATGACAACCCGCACAAAGCCATTTCCCCCCGGACAAAAACATAAAAGTAGCCCGTCATCGAAAGTGCAACGACGTGACGTTGCATCACCTGCCTGTAAGGTGAGGAAGGACCATGCAGTCACGTGGTGGGAGAACAGAATGTTTTTATGTAACAACATGTTGGCCGCCATAATGGCTTCATCGTACGATTCGCTGCCATGACGCCACTTCCGCGGGGAAGGAGGCGTCGCCCATGGTGCTCACTAGGCGTCACAGCCGCACAGTCCTGTGTTCACGGCGTTAAGGACGCAGCACCGTAGCCTTCTAGCTAGCCGCATCTGTCACTTCATTTTAATAACTCATTCCGAAGGCCAGTCGTGTGTTTTATACTACATTGTTTCATTATTATATTATCATTAAGTTGTTTTAATTCTCATTTTAGATACAGTGAATACGTTGATTTTTTAAAAAATGATCAAGAACGGTCATCACGCAACAACCGAAGGGAGCAAAGGAGACGGATCAAATGCCGGCACTACAGCCTGTAGCCCGGAGAAGAGGAAACGTATTGTACGGGTGTGGTGTGACGGATGGTGAGTTATGATTTACATTTGACACTCCTTTAGAACGGTAGCAAGCCGTTTTTAAGTTACTAGCCACTCATGTTAGATGGATCGCCGGTGTTGTCGTGCTTGCGTTAGAGGGCTGCGTGCGCAGGGATTATGATAGGGTGGCTATGCAATATTTTGTGGATGAGTATGCTACTTTGAGTGTCGATACACATGGCTGCTGTTTTTTTCTTCCTTTGAAGCTAGCGTTATTGATGAGATACCTTGCGATTTGTTCTCGTTGGTCAGTTACTGAAGCTACATAGTTAAAATAGGCGAGTTAATCAGCTGTGTGTTGTGTGGGACCCCGCGAACAGCTGCCCGGTGTTTTGATAGTCATGTCAACTGCAGCATCAACGAACGTAGTTAGACTGCTAACATGGGCGTATAAGTTAGTTGGTGACATTGGTAAATTATAGAGGTCTAGCTTGCCAAATTAGCGTGCCACTGGAGAGACATTTGAACGGAAGCGCCGGATAGCTACTTTACATTACTTACTTTCATATTACGAAGTCATACAAGCAACCATCGCTGTGTTAATGTGTCCAAGGTCAGTTTAACCTCAGCCTCAGAAGGTAACCTGGTTATCGAGCTTGCTAAGTACAAAACAAGCGATTCACGTCATTTGTACGCACCATCGTCGTTCTGAAGGTCTAGCGACGGAAATAATCGGTCTTGTGACAGTCGATTGTATTAGCTAGCAAGTTAACGGAGCGGCGAAAGTTCCCGTACACGTGCATCGCACTAAGTTTCATGTTATGTAACATGCTGGCATACTAACTCATGCACATGAGTTCATTACGCTTTAAAGCTCGCTTTTTGTTCGTTCGGGCATGCAAACATGAAATCATGCAATCAGATTGGGCACCGCGTGCATGTAACCAAATGAAGCAATTTGGGCTCCCTAAGTAAAATTATTTGTTGACCCAAACAGGTTTAGCCCAGAGGTCCAGTATTGGCCAAATTTAAATGACGGATTTTTCTAATTTTTTTAGCTTTGCATTTTTATGTTTCGAAATTTTAACGCAGAGGCATAGGTTGATAGCAATTCTGAATGTGTTTACCAGTCCTATCATAAACTATGGATGCATCATCAGTTCGGGTGATTAAAGTGTATAAAGACCAGCGGGAGTTATGCGATATCTCTTCAAATAAGACAGACTGTAGCACTGTCATTTTAGTGTTCATGAGTTGTGTTCTTAAAGGATAAATGACTTACAGCTTCAGCACAAGAGGCTGTCTGATATTCTGTGCTATTGGCAAGAAATGGCCTAAGAGCAAAAAAAAAAAAAACAAAACAGTTGACTTGCGTTAGTTGCGCTGGTACGTTTTGCTGAGACATCCTTGATAGTTCATTACTAACGGTGGGCACGCTCTCCGTACACACGACTCACGCGCACTCACGTCAGCTCGGCTGCCTCGTGCCCTTTGGAGTGGAAAAGTTCGATAGAAGGGTACCGTTACGGACGGTCATCAGGAAACAAAACGAAATGTTGTTGTTTCACCCCTTTCGTCGACAAACAGTTGGAACAGTTAAAAGAGTGCAATTCTCCTGTGTGTAGGCGGACTTAGCAAGGCCTTAATTCTTGAGCATCGAACCTGTACCAGTGGGCTGAAGGATCTGTAGTTGTGTAGTGTTTGCTGTGGCACGCGGCTGGTGTGTGGGCGCGAGTCTGTCTCATCACCGTGGGACTGCAAACACAAAGCACAGAGCCAACAAGTCTCAATTGTTTCAGTATTGTTTACAGATAATGTACGTATATCTGAGAGGTAACTAGTGTAAATACAAGTTAAATAAAGTTAAATGCATACTGTATGCGAGCACACATTGTTGGAAACCGGGCGGGTGGAGTTTATTTTTTATTTTTTGCCATCTGAAATGCTTTGAATTGATGCGTTTGAAGACCAGGATTACGGCGGCTTTATCTTGGAGAATTCCAGCCATTTTAGCAGTGTCGCTGCTGCGATTGGGTGGAATGTTGGAGAGTGATTCGGATGCCAGAATATAAAACGGCGCACTGAGCTCCCCACAGAGGGATAATATCAACACAGAGCGCGATGACGCACCATGGCCCCCAACCCCCCGCCCCCACCTGCCGATTTTTTTTTTCAGATTCCAGGCCTTTTCCCGACAGACCTGCACAATCTGTGTGCCCGCAAAACTTTCTGCACATTTCCTATGCCCCCGTTCGTTGAATAACCGCGCGTTTCTCCGTAAGATCTGAATGATCTCGGCAGGTTGTTGTCGAAGTTTCGAACTTTCCTAGTTTGAGAGTTTTTAAACTATGTCCCTGTGTGTGTGTGTGTGCATGCGAGTACAAGCGTGGTTGCGCACCGTTGCGCGCATGCACGTGTTAACGCCTGTTCGTGCGCGCACGCGCCTGTGTTGACGTGCACGCGTGTTCCGTGTGCTTCCTGGGGTCCCGCAGCCTGCCGCACGCCGAGGCCTGGCCAGGCCCGAATCCTCCCGCACGGCCGTGACACACTGCAGACACGCCGCACGGCGGGGCAAAGGGCGCCGTCGCCTGGCCAACGGCGCGTAGACGTCATCGCGGCCGTTCTGAAGTCCACCGGACAGCGCGGTGGGAACTGGGGGAAAGGTCGCCGGGCGAACGCGCGTTCCGGTGACGGGTGAAGGTCCAAGACCCGACCCTGTCCCGTGGGACGTCCTCTCTCCCTGTTTACAGGCCTCAGGAGGGGGAGGGGAGCCCCTTTACTGGAGGGTTAATTCATGTGCAGGTTTACGTTTCCCACAGTTAGTCTGCCTGAACCTTTGAAGAGCAGGTTTTTTTTGGAATGTTTTTACAAAATTTTTAGTCGGTGTTCTAGAGCTCCGTTGCTTTATTTTACCAACAGTGACTGTGACATCAGCATTAGAATGTTCAGTTAAGAGCATTCTAATCACATATATGTGATCTTGCTCCCTAGATGTGCGATGATAGACCCTCATCACATATGAGTTACTGTCCGTTCTACCACTGCTTTACGCCAGGCTGGCCTGTGGAGGATGGGCTCCCCCTCTATAGCCGGGTTCCTCTCGAGGTTTCCTCCCACTGGGAAGTTTTTTGTTTTTTTTTAGCCTCACTGCTTGTTTTTTGGGGGGACTAGCCCTGTTTTTGTCCAGATCTCCTTCTGTTAGGCTACTCTCTAAAGCATCTTTGTGACAGTGTGATAGAATTGATCAGTTTTGATTTGACTCGATGAGCTGAACCTCCTGCTGCTTGTCTCTAGCTCGGTCTCATAGGGCTCCAGTGCTGACTGCTGCCTTAACAAACACCTCGCCCTGAAAATGCGCCGTGTTGGTTACCATGACCGCGCTCCCTTGGCCAGCCTGGGGAGAATGGGCTTCCCAGTATATAACCCGGTACCGAGTGCTTATTGAGATGGGTTGCCTTCGTATGGCCTTTTATGGAGGTGACAAATGACTAATCCCCACAGGGTTCTGTTTTTTGCTGTTTTGATTCATTTCAGTGTTAAATAAAACTTGTCATTGCTCTTCCCAGTCTCCTGCCCTTCCATTTTCTTTCTGTGATTTACTGAGATATTTCTCCCCGCCCTTATCACATGCATCTCTCTTTCTCTGAGTGTATGTAGCGTTATAATAATAATGATAACTGTAAAATTGAAACGGGATAATGGGAAGAGAAAGGTCAGATCTCACATTGTTCAGTTAATGTTTTGAATGAGGAGTGAGCACCGATGCGGTACAAGCAGGAACGGTGTGCCGCTCCCCCATGTGTAGGTTCACTGTAGGGTGGAGCTCCGCTGGCTGGGGCCAGATCTGGGTGCGGCTGCTTTGGCCTGGCTGTCATGTTGAGCGTGACCTGTAGTAACCCCGCACTGCACAGATTAGCGCAGGGTCGATCAGGCATCGGCACGCCGGGCCTGGGTTCACGGACGCAGGACGCCTGATTGGCTGCCCTGAGTCTAGCACTGTTTAACTGGCCAGCGGGGAAGCGGGGGGGCTGGTCTGTGTGTGTGTGTGTGTGTGTGAGTAAAAGAGAGTGTGTGTGTGTGTGTGTGTGCGTAAGTAAAAGAGAGATAGAGAGTGTGTGTGTGTGTGCGTGTGTGTGTGCATCTGTGTGTGTGTGCGTGTGTGTGTGTGTGTGTGCGTGTTTGCAGCTGGTCTCTGTGTCTGCAGCTAAGCCTCCTTAATATTTCAGCAGTGTCTCCAGTGTCTCACCTGATCCGATCTCCACTATTCCATCTGTAATAAACAAGCCAAACCCCTCCCCCTTTCCCATGGAGGGACTGTACTCTGCACTATGGGACAGGAGAGGGCGAGAGGGGGAGAGAGAGAGAGAGAGAGACTACTCTGTACTGTAGAGAGAGAGAGAAACAGTGTTCTGCACTGTAGCGGTAGAGAGAGCGAGAGTGGGAGAGGGATGGAGTGAAAGATGAGAGAGGGAAACTTTTCTGTGCACTGTAGAGAGTGAGGGGGGAGAGAGAGAGAGAGAGAGCGAGACTGCTCTGTGTGTAGAGAGAGGGAGAGGGAGAGAGAGAGGGCAAGACTGCTCTGTGTACTGTAGAGAGAGAGAGAGAGAGAGAGAGAGAGAGGGAGAGACTGCTCTGTGTGTAGAGAGAGTGAGAGGGAGAGAGAGGGAGAGAGAGAGAGGGCAAGACTGCTCTGTGTACTGTAGAGAGAGAGAGAGGGAGAGACTGCTCTGTGTGTAGAGAGAGGGAGAGAGAGGGAGAGAGAGAGGGAGAGACTGCTCTGTGTACTGTAGAGAGAGAGGGAGGGAGGGAGGGAGGGAGGGAGGCAGACCTCTCTGTGCCGATCGATCCGCGTGGTGAGGTCAGATGAAGGGGAACTCCAGAGGTGCGGCAGAGGTGAGGTCAGATGAAGGGGAACTCCAGAGGTGCGGCAGCGTTTGTGCGGGCCGCCGGTTTTGGGTACGCCGCCAGATGCGAGGCCGGTGCCCGAGTCCCGGGCGGGTTCGCCGCAGCGTGCCTGCCTGCCGGTGAGCGAGCGAGTCGTTCTCAGCTGGCACGCTGATCAAGTTCAGATTCAGACCCGGCGCCCACAGATACTCTACACGCCGCCAGATACCTGGCTCTGTACTCAACGCCGACATTTCCGTCTGCACGTTGCCAGCGCCCCAACATCCCGGCGTGCTGCTCCTGGCGCTGGGCCATCGGGAAACCGGGACAGAACCGGACCCTCCTGTGTTCGAGGAGTGGAGAGGACTCCGGAGGAAAGCAGGAGTTGACCATCTGGTTTTTTTCTGCGGGATCTGTGGTGGAATCGTGTGTGAGAGACGGCAGCGGGTCACGCGCTCGAGCGGCAACCTTTGCCCCCCCGCCTGCGGAGTAATCCGGCTGCGTAAACAGTTTGTGGAATTTTCACCGTGTGTATTCCCCCCTTCGCTACGGGTGTCTAATGTTGTGCCTGATTTAAAAATAAAATAAACAAAAAATAAAAACAAAACCGACGTTAAAGTGTAGCCGCTCCACATGCCACGCGCTGCCGGCTCTGTTCGGCTGCAGAGGCGGGACGCGGCCACACAGGAAGTGATGTCACTGGGCCGTTGCGTTTGTGGTCTGCGGCTGGCCTCCTCTGTCGGGCGGTGTCAGTTCACGTGTAGTCTGAGAAGGTAAGCTGATATATTCCACCAGCATAGCGTAGCGCCGCGCTAGCCCCCACTCTCCCCGCTGATATTAATACCGCCCCCCTCCCTCTCTGACCCCTCACAATGTGTCGCTCTGTGAAGGTCGCTATAAATACTCAGCACAGGACCCTGTCCTACCCGAGGTACCACTGCGATCCTGTGAGGTAGCAGAGAGGGCTGCTCCGTAGACGCCAAGCTGAGAACTAAACTCTACTGGTGAAGACGAACGTGAACAAGTAAAATGAGCCCTTTAAGGCGGTGGTTCCCAACCCTGTTCCTAGAAATCTTCCGTCCTCAAAGGTTTTCATTCCAACCCTAACAAAGCACCCGTCAGTCAACCACTAGAGATCTCCTTGAGCTGCTAATTAGTAGAATCAGGTGTGCCAGATTAGGGTTGGAATGAAAACCTACAGGACGGAAGATTTCCAGGAACAGGGTTGGGAACCACTGCTTTAAGGTGTGAGGTTACAAATGTGTGATTGGAATGTTGCTGGCTGAACATTCCAATGCTGATGTTGCAATCGCTACTGGTTAACTGAAAGCGATGGAAGTTCTAGAACATTGATTTGGAACTTTGAAAGAAAAAACAAACAAAAAAAAACGTCCCCAAAAAACCTGGGCTGCGGTCGAATAGTCAAAAAAATCACATCCTGTGTCTTTTCCTAACCACTTTTCCTTGACCTCGAAAACGTCATATTCATAAGCACTTAGGAAAAGACAACCGCGGTGCTAAGAGAATCCGACTGCACTCACACTTGGCTACGTAATTATGTGACGGCAGATGTTATTGACGTGAGTCTGCTGTGGTAAAACTACAATGTTCTGAAGATGGACTACTAGAGCCCCGCCCAGGAAGTGATGTATATACCCGGGTCATCGCTGCTGTGCTGCAGTAGAGCTGGAGGTGGCTGGGGCGTGAGGGTCCCAGCGCTGTCAGGTGCAATCAGAGATGCTCCACAGTAACCAGATGCTCAGCTCCTGCAGTCCTCTCTCTCAGTCCTCAGAGCTACAGGAGGTTCAGGCTGTGCAGCTGGGTGTTCTGGCACTGCATTACAGGCTGGAACGTCCCATTCGCCACAGCTTCACTCGGTCCCAGCCCCTCGTGAATATTCACAAGAATCCCCTCACGAATGTTCACAAGAATACCCTCACGAATATTCACAAGAATCCCCTCACGAATGTTCACAAGAATCCCCTCATGAATATTCACAAGAATCCCCTCACGAATGTTCACAAGAATCCCCTCACGAATGTTCACAAGAATCCCCTCATGAATGTTCACAAGAATCCCCTCATGAATATTCACAAGAATCCCCTCACGAATATTCACAAGAATACCCTCACGAATATTCACAAGAATACCCTCACGAATATTCACAAGAATACCCTCACGAATATTCACAAGAATCCCCTCACGAATATTCACAAGAATACCCTCATGAATATTCACAAGAATACCCTCATGAATATTCACAAGAATCCAATCCCGAATATTCACAAGAATACCCTCATGAATATTCACAAGAATACTCTCACGAATATATACACAAGAATACCCTCATGAATATTCACAAGAATACCATCACAAATATTCACCATAATACCCTCATGAATATTCACAAGATCTGTAAAAAAAAAAAAGACCTATTTTTGTTTAAACCAGACCTTTGGACTTTGGATGTTATTTAGTGTGTGGTGAAGTGGTGTGTGTGTGTGTGTGTGTGTGTGTGTGTGTGTGAATGAGTGGTGAATGCCTTGGGGGTGTGTAGCACCCCGTACTGAGCTCTCCTCTCCTGGCCCGTGAGTCTTAGTCCCAGATTAAGGGCAGCGTAATCTCCCCCCCCCCCATTTCTGCAAATCTGATTACCACTGAGCGAGCTCTGCACGGCTCTGGAAGGACCAGTCCTGGTCAATAGTTCTCTGAAATACTTCAACCGCTGGCAATTTTAAAAGGAACATCAGTTGTCTCCATTATTTAGAACAGAACTGCTGGTTCAGTACCATGATTTGATGAAAACTCTTGAGAGTTTTCTGGCATATGAAGAGTTCTTTTTTCCGGGTTGTTATTTTTTCCCCCCAGTGCACCTTTGACCCAGGTCAGAGCCTCCTCGTTGAGCAGCTGCAGACACTGCCTGCTGGGATGACCTCAGTGAGCAGACTGAACGCTCTGTCCTGCGGGGTGACCTCAGTGAGCAGACTGAACGCTCTGTCCTGCGGGGTGACCTCAGTGAGCAGACTGAATGCTCTGTCCTGCGGGGTGACCTCAGTGAGCAGACTGAACGCTCTGTCCTGCGGGGTGACCTCAGTGAGCAGACTGAACGCTCTGTCCTGCGGGGTGACCTCAGTGAGCAGAGTGAACGCTCTGTCCTGCGGGGTGACCTCAGTGAGCAGACTGAACGCTCTGTCCTGCGGGGTGACCTCAGTGAGCAGACTGAACGCTCTGTCCTGCGGGGTGACCTCAGTGAGCAGAGTGAACGCTCTGTCCTGCGGGGTGACCTCAGTGAGCAGAGTGAACGCTCTGTCCTGCGGGGTGACCTCAGTGAGCAGACTGAACGCTCTGTCCTGCGGGGTGACCTCAGTGAGCAGACTGAACGCTCTGTCCTGCGGGGTGACCTCAGTGAGCAGAGTGAACGCTCTGTCCTGCGGGGTGACCTCAGTGAGCAGACTGAACGCTCTGTCCTGCGGGGTGACCTCAGTGAGCAGACTGAACGCTCTGTCCTGCGGGGTGACCTCAGTGAGCAGACTGAATGCTCTGTCCTGCGGGGTGACCTCAGTGAGCAGAGTGAACGCTCTGTCCTGCGGGGTGACCTCAGTGAGCAGAGTGAATGCTCTGTCCTGCGGGGTGACCTCAGTGAACAGACTGAACGCTCTGTCCTGCGGGGTGACCTCAGTGAGCAGACCGAACGCTCTGTCCTGCGGGGTGACCTCAGTGAGCAGAGTGAACGCTCTGTCCTGCGGGGTGACCTCAGTGAGCAGACTGAACGCTCTGTCCTGCGGGGTGACCTCAGTGAGCAGAGTGAACGCTCTGTCCTGCGGGGTGACCTCAGTGAGCAGAGTGAACGCTCTGTCCTGCGGGGTGACCTCAGTGAGCAGAGTGAACGCTCTGTCCTGCGGGGTGACCTCAGTGAGCAGACTGAATGCTCTGTCCTGCGGGGTGACCTCAGTGAGCAGACTGAACGCTCTGTCCTGCGGGGTGACCTCAGTGAGCAGACTGAACGCTCTGTCCTGCGGGGTGACCTCAGTGAGCAGACTGAACGCTCTGTCCTGCGGGGTGACCTCAGTGAGCAGAGTGAACGCTCTGTCCTGCGGGGTGACCTCAGTGAGCAGAGTGAACGCTCTGTCCTGCGGGGTGACCTCAGTGAGCAGACTGAACGCTCTGTCCTGCGGGGTGACCTCAGTGAGCAGACTGAACGCTCTGTCCTGCGGGGTGACCTCAGTGAGCAGAGTGAACGCTCTGTCCTGCGGGGTGACCTCAGTGAGCAGACTGAACGCTCTGTCCTGCGGGGTGACCTCAGTGAGCAGACTGAACGCTCTGTCCTGCGGGGTGACCTCAGTGAGCAGACTGAATGCTCTGTCCTGCGGGGTGACCTCAGTGAGCAGACTGAATGCTCTGTCCTGCGGGGTGACCTCAGTGAGCAGACTGAACGCTCTGTCCTGCGGGGTGACCTCAGTGAACAGACCGAACGCTCTGTCCTGCGCGAGCGGCAGTCTGCGACTAGTGGCATCCTGCTTCCTGTCTCCGATAACGCGCGGGAACTGTGGCTGCGTGCTCTGCTCCGCGCCACCCCGCCCACCCCGCCCTGGCCCACCCCGCCACCCCGACTTGCCCCGCCCACCCCGCCCTGCCCCGCCCCGCCCCGCCCCGCCCACCCCGCTGCCCCGACTTGCCCTGCCTGCCCCGCCCCAACAAGGCTGCCGGAGCCTCAGGGAAAAACAAGTTCATCCCCCCAGCTTGTTCCCGATGCTGTGCCCAGAACAGCACAAACTTCCCTTTCAGTCTTTCAGTCTACCTTTTACTCTTTCAGTCTACCTTTCAGTCTTCAATCTACCTTTCATTCCTTCAGTCTATCTTTCAGTCTATCTTTCAATCTTCTTGTATGAATATGTCTAGCTTTTTGGTTGGGCCATGACAACACTGTGAGCAGAGAGACAAAGGACTTAATAATAATAATAATAATAATAATAATAATAATAATAATAATGATTATTATTATTATTATTACTATTGTTATTATTGTTATTATTATTTTAATATTTCCAGAATATATTTTAGAGAATTTTTTTTCCGATATCTTTCCTGTTGAATAACTTTGTTTGGTATCCCTGGGTTTGCATGTTATCCCTAATGACTCGGCGCCCTGTCACGTTTTCACTCTGGTGCATGTGCCTGTGACCACACCTTTCATATTTTACTCTTGACGCACTGAATTTGGCAAAATCTGGCAATCCTCTTCACCTTTCCAAAGAATCAGGTCACTTATATAATGCGGTGTTGAATTCTCCTGGAATTTTAGCGTCAGCGTATTCCTGTATCATGCCAAAAACGATATGGTACGTGGCATTTAATTACAGAAAATATGGCTGTTTGAGGAATAAAATCAAAATTGTGCTACGTGTGCTAACGTTTGTTTGTGTCAAAATGAATTCAGACAATACTATTGTGTTTCTTAAAGTATCTCTCTCTCTTCCCTCCCCCCCTCTCCCTCCCTCTCTCTCTTCTTTCCTCCCCCTCCCTCCCTCTCTCTCTTCTTTCCTCCCTCTCTCTCCCTTTTTCTCCCCCCCTCCCCCTCTCTCCCTCCCCCCTCCCCTCTCCCCTTCCCCCTCTCTTCCTCTCCCTCCCCCCTCCCCCCTCCCCCTCTCTTCCTCTCCTTCCCCTCTCCCCTCTCCCCCACCCCCTCTCTTCCTCTCCTTCCCCCCTCCCCTCTCCCCCGCCCCCTCTCCCCCGCCCCCTCCCCCCTCCCCTCTCCCCCTCCCTCTCTCTCCCCCTCCCTCCCCCCTCTCCTCCCCCCCTCCCTCAGTTATGACATGGTGCACTACGGCCACTCTAACCAGCTCCGGCAGGCTAAGGCTATGGGAGATTACCTCATCGTTGGGGTCCACACTGATGGTAAGCGGGAAGGGGGGGGGGGGGGGGGCACCCCGCAGCTCACGCCCCGGTGCCTGTTCCAGACCCCCCCAGCTGGTGTCAGCAGTGTGGCGGGGCTGGGCGGGGCGGGGCGGGGTAGAGAAGGAAGGAATTCACCCTTAATCCCATAATTGTCCTGAAGCTGTTTCACCAGACTGCTGCTGCTGAGAAGGCGGGACCCTCTCTTTTATTTGTTTATTTATTTATTTATTTATTTTTACTTTGGCACCCAACAAGGGCCTGTGCGTACATATCCTTTTCCCACCCTAATTGGGAATGTGCACTTATCGTTTTCGTGCGTGAAACTCACTGACGATTCAGGAGATCGTAGACAACCGCGTCTCTATTGACAAAGCAAGTGTTTACATAAAGCAACAACAGTAGCAACAGTAACTATGAACGATAATAATGTATCCCTCTCTCTCCCTCCCTTTCTCTCTCCCCCTTTTCTGTCTCCTCCCTTTCTCCCTCCCTCCCCCTCGATCCCTCCCTCTCTCCCCCTCTCTCTTCCTCTCTCCCCCTCTGCCTCTCTCTCTCCCTCCCCCTCCCTCCCTCTCTCTCTTCCCCTCTCTTCCTCTCTCTCCCTCCCTCTCCCCCTCCCTCTCCCCCTCTCCCCCCCCCCCCCCCCCCAGGGGAGATCTCGAGGCACAAGGGCCCCCCCGTGTTCACGCAGGCAGAGCGTTATAAGATGGTGCGAGCCATAAAGTGGGTGGATGAGATCGTGGAGGGGGCGCCCTACGTCACCACGCTGGAGACCCTGGACAAGTACAACTGCGACTTCTGCGTGCACGGAGGTGAGGGCTCCGCCCGGTGGCCACGGGGGGAAGTGCATCAAAGTGGCCGACCAGAGACAGAGAAAATGCCATTTTACGGCATTATAGAGTAAAAATATCTCCCAAATAAATACACCTATGAACTGCAGTCAAAATGGCAGAACTGCAGCGCTGCTGGTAGCACAGACGCGTAGGTCACACAGACAACAGCAGAGCACCCTGCATTACACACTTCTGTAGTCTGTAGTATAAATTAGACCCACCAGGGGTCCCCAGCCCTGGTCCCGTAGAGCCACAGGGTTTGCTGGGATCCTCAGCCCTGGTCCCGTAGAGCCACAGGGTCTGCTGGGGTCCCCAGCCCTGGTCCCGTAGAGCCACAGGGTCTGCTGGGGTCCCCAGCCCTGGTCCCGTAGAGCCACAGGGTCTGCTGGTGTCCCCAGCCCAGGTCTGGAGAGCCGCAGGGTCTGCTGGGGTCCCCAGCCCTGGTCCCGGAGAGCCACAGGGTCTGCTGGGGTCCCCAGCCCTGGCCCCGGAGAGTCGCAGGGTCTGCTGGGGTCCCCAGCCCTGGTCCCGTAGAGCCACAGGGTCTGTTGGGGTCCCCAGCCCTGGACCCGGAGAGCCGCAGGGTCTGCTGGGGTCCCCAGCCCTGGCCCCGGAGAGCCGCAGGGTCTGGCTGCTCACTTCTGTTAGAAGGACGTTGTTGAGTATAGCTGACCATGAATAACGGCATCACTGTGGCGTGTTTGCACGCAGATGACATCACGCTAACCGTGGACGGAAAGGACACGTACGAGGAGGTGAAGAAGTCCGGCAGATACAGGTATGCGTGCGAGCGGGTGTGAGTGAGTGAGTGAGTGAGTGAATAATACAGGTATTACTGTAGGAGTGTGTGTGTGTGTCTGCGCGAGCGTGTTATGAGCAGGACTGCTGGAGTGTGTTATGGTTTGACTGCTGGAGTGTGTTATGGGTTTGACTGCTGGAGTGTGTGTGTGTGTGTGTGTGAGAGTGTGTGTGTGTGTGTGTGAGTGTGTGAGTGTGTGTGTGTGTGTGAGTGAGTGAGTGTGTGTGTGTGTGTGAGTGCGTGTGTGTGTGTGTGTGTGTGTGTGTGTGTGTGTGTGTGTGAGTGAGTGTGCGTGTTATGAGCAGGACTGCTGGAGTGTGTTATGGGGATAACTCTGTTTGTCGTCATGGTGACTGCAGAGCGATCGCTGTTTTTCAGGGAGTGTAAGCGCACGCAGGGCGTGTCCACCACAGACCTGGTCGGCCGCATGCTGCTGATGACTAAAGCACACCACAGCAACATCGTGAGTGAGCCTGTCTGTGTGTCTGTCTGTGCGTCCGTCTGTGCGTCTGTCTGTCTGTCTGTCTGTGCGTCTGTGCATCTGTCTGTCTGTCTGTCTGTCTGTGCGTCTGTCTGTGCGTCCGTCTGTGCGTCTGTCTGTCTGTGTGTCTTTCTGTCTGTCTGTGTGTGTGTCCGTCTGTCTGTGCGTCTGTGCGTCTGTCTGTCTGTCTGTGCGTCCGTCTGTGCGTCTGTCTGTCTGTGTGTCTTTCTGTCTGTCTGTGTGTGTGTGCGTCTGTCTGTGCGTCCGTCTGTGCGTCTGTGCGTCTGTCTGTCTGTGTGTGTGTGTGTGTGTCTGTCTGTCTGTCTGTCTGTCTGTCCGTTCGTCTGTGTGTGTGTGTGTGTGTCTGTCTGTCCATCCGTCTGTCTGTCTGTTCGTCTGTCTGTCTGTCTGTTGGTGTGTCTGTTTGTCTGTTTGTTTGTTTTTCTGTTTGTGTGTCTGTAAGGACTTAGAAAAACATTTTCAGGCTGCTGGGTGTCTCAGACTGCATGGATGAGCCTCACACCCCGTGGGTGTATAATTGAATGCAATGTAAATGCTGTGTAAAAAGAGTGTAAGTCGCTCTGGATAAGAGTGTCTGCTAAATGCCCGTTATGGTAATGGTCTAGAATTGAATGTGGACCATGCCCTTGCCAACTGTGGTTCGTAGCTCCGTAGGGCGATGTGGAATTCGCGATGGCGTCTCCCAGGGCATGTGAGTGTTAGTTAGGGGCACTGCCGGCCAATCGGGTGGAAGCAGCTTGGGGACACCGCGGATGTCTTCACTCTCCTGAAATCGACGCTGGGGTTCGAGCATTAACGCAGCTGCAGGTGCAGATAATTGGACATTCCAAACTGGGGTGGGAATTGGACAGCCCCGTGTAGGGTGCCAAACTGATTAAAACCACAGCAGGCACACCTGAGGCACAGGTGCTCTCTCAGGTGCGTAGCTGCAGTATGGGGGTTGCTAGGACTCCTGCACTCCGTGTGATACCTGCAAACAGTCACGGTCATGTGACCTCTCTGTTTGTGCTGTGATGCCTGATGTAGGTGTGTGTGGCGGAAACACTGCTCGGTAATACCTGAGGACTGATCGCTACAGGAGAACCTGTGGTCTGACTGTACAGTTAATGCACTCTCTCTCTCCGCCCTTCCCTCTCTCCCTCCTCCCCTCTATCTCTTGTTTTTATAGGACAATTCTGAGTACCAGCGGCATACAGACAACTTTGGAAAGGTGAACAGACTCCTCATAGAACACTTGACTTACATTCGAACACTCTTCATAGAACACTTCTATTAGATTAGAACACTGTTCCTAGACTACTGCTCTCAGGTTAGAACACTGTTCTTAGAACACTGCTCTGGGAACACTCCTGTTGTGTGTTTGGTTTGATGTGTGTAATCGGACTCCTGTGATCTGCTGGCTTTTACGTGTTTGCTTGGCAGACTCTGTTAGCACAATGAAATCCTACACCCCCCCCCCCCCCCCACAGCTCTCAAAGGGCAGAGGGGAACACTGTTCATATAGCGCCTTTCGTTCAAAAATGCAAAGCAGTTGGCATGCATGTGAAAAGAACAGTTTATTTAAGAAAGAGGAATGAAAGGCTCTGCAGGAGAAGTGCCCCTGCTCAGAAGAGCAGAGAAACGTGCACCATGGGTATAATATCAGGAAGCAGGAAGTAGTAGAATTCTAGTGAATGAAAGGGCCTGGATGTGCAGCATTGGGTTGTGTTGTTATGGTGCCCTGGTGTGTGGGTTTTGGGGGGGGGGGGATGGATGGTACTGCCTCGCTCTCTTTCTGTTTTCGGGGTGAACGACCGAGCCCTCACGCTCAGCTGTCAGCTGGACCGGGACAAAGCACCCCAAATCACTGTCCTCTGCCCCCCCCCCCCCCCCTTCCCCATTAAGCTAGGATCCTATGAATAGAGACTGTGTTGCTCCCCCTTGGAAATGACCCAAAGATCAGCACAGTGTGTCCAATGAGGCTTTATTTGGGGGGGGGGGGGGGGGGCTTTTTTTTCATTCCTCCTCATTGCCTGTGGGCTGAAGCTGCTTATAGTGCCTGAAGAGTGGCTGCTCACTGGTAGTTCCCTCGAGCCACCTCTGGGTGGCACAAGTGCAGCTTTTAGCATTTCTGGTCTTCCTGGTGATCCCATCAAATATAATCAGTTTAATTTGTGTAGCGCTTTTTTTACAGAGCCGTCACAAAGAACTGTCAAGAAAACTAAACAAAAAACCAGGCCTGAACCCCCCAAAAAATAAAGCAGTGAGGTTATTAAAAGATTAATAAGTAAACTCCCTGGTGGGAAGAAAGAACTCCCCCTAGTGGTGATGTGAAAGTGAACATGTTTGTTCATGTATTCATTTTACACTTTTATGCTTTACCCGGTTTGTGTTCCAGTTTATTCATGCAGATTTTAGAGTTTGTGGGGGTGTGGTTGATGTGAAACGTTGTTGAACGAAGCTTGTTGCCAGAAGGTTGTTGGTTTGGGGCCTGATGCAGTGTGCTGCCCCTAGCCTTGAGTAAGGGTGGGAGTTGACCTGACTCACTGGAGGAATTAACGGAATGAATGATAATTAACTTCTCCGTGCGGTGAAGTTAATTATCGGTGCGGTTCTGCTCTTGTCAGCCTTTCCCTCCTTTGCTCACTGAGGCACTTTGCTCTGAATGAGAGTGTCTGTAATGTACAGGCAACAGCCAATCAGAAGCCGACCCTTATAGGTCAGAGGTCAGACGCTTCAGCAGATCCCAGAGAAATTTCACACTGATTAAAACTGTACTCTACAAATCTTCTTTCATATGAAACAAGAATCTTTTTTTAAAAGAATGTTTAAAAAAAAAAAAAAAAAAAAAAAAATTAGAAACCTTCGGCAATTTTGGTTGTGTTGAAATGTTTAAGGTATTTGAAATGCTCTGTTTGTCCCAGCCCTGGTGTAATGTAATGACTTGTGTTTTTCGGGGGGGGGTTCTCTCAGGGTCCGAAAGGCCACAGTCCTTGGACGGGGGTGTCCCAGTTCCTCCAGACGTCCCAGAAGATCATCCAGTTTGCGTCTGGGAAGGAGCCCCAGCCGGGAGACACCATCATCTATGTGGCCGGAGCCTTCGACCTGTTCCGTATCCTGCTGTGTCCAGCAGGGGGCGCTACTGGGACTGGGACTGGGGGGGGGGGGGTTGGAGAGACGTAACCAGGGGCAACCCCCTATTAAAGCTGCTTCATTACAGGCTCTAAGTGCCTCTGGGGGCTGCTAGTATTTCCCTTCCCTTGCTGAATACTCTCTCCCCCTGTCAGGAGTGAGGGGTCTTGTTGTTTATGCGGTTATGACGGACCCAACCCCGCGTTCACACAGCCAGCCAATCGGGTGCTGGGGCCGTGGGGGTGTACGACGCTGAGGGGCGGGACTTCCTGTTGTGTCCCCTCAGCTCTTGTAGAGTTTTGATGAACGGGGCACAAATCCACTGCCTCCGTTTGAGACTTTTAGATATTTAAATAGTAATGATAAGAATACATTTTCTTTTCCCTTGTTCAATTTACTGTACGGAATACAGGGCACGATTGCATGGTTTCACTGAAAACAGTGATTGCAGTTGGAATTAAGAAACAGCTTGGGTGGGTACACTCGCGTTCCCCTGTATTGCAAGTTGCTCTGGATAAGAGCGTCTGTTAAATGACCGTAATGTACGGTGAGAAAGGGAGTATCGGAGTAGAAGAAGGGTCTCATTGTTTCATTGTGTCCTTCATTACCTCCACGGCTGATTCCGCCTTTACCAGTGTGTCTCAGATATCGGTCATGTGGACTTCCTGGAGACCGTGTACAAGCAGTCTGACAAGCCTTACGTCATCGTGGGGCTGCACTTCGATCAGGTAAGCAGCTCAGGTGTAGGAGCTGGAGGTGCTCCTGCTGATGGTGCTCCTGCTGAAGGTGTAGATTATAATGCTGGTGTAGGAGCTGTTGAAGGTGTAGATTATAATGGTGGTGTAGCAGATGTTGAAGGTGTAGACTATAATGGTGGTGTAGGAGGTGCTGAAGGTGTAGATTATAATGGTGGTGTAGGAGGTGCTGAAGGTGTAGATTATAGTGGTGGTGTAGGAGGTGTTGAAGGTGTAGATTATAATGGTAGTGTAGGAGTTGTTGAAAGTGTAGATTATAATGGTGGTGTAAGAGGTGCTGAAGGTGTAGATTATAACAACGGTATAGAAGTTATAGACGGTGTAGGAAATGCTGACGTTGCAGTGTGTTGCAGGAGGTGAATCGCTACAAAGGGAAGAACTATCCCATCATGAACGTCCACGAGAGAACCCTGAGTGTACTGGCCTGCAGGGTGAGTCTTACAGACACCATAACACTCTCCCACGCACACACACCATGACACTCTCCCACGCACACACACCATAACACTCTCCCACGCACACACACCATGACACTCTCCCACGCACACACACCATAACACTCTCCCACGCACACACACCATAACGCTCTCCCACGCACACACACCATAACGCTCTCCCACGCACACACACCATAACACTCTCCCACGCACACACACCATGACACTCTCCCACGCACACACACCATAACACTCTCCCACGCACACACACCATAACACTCTCCCACGCACACACACCATAACACTCTCTCACACACACACACACACACCATGACACTCTCCCACGCGCACACACCATAACACTCTCCCACGCACACATACACACACACATTCACACACACACACTATTCACACACATACTGCTTATGTTCTTATCACTCACACACGCACACACACACACACTCACCTCACACACATACTGCTTGTACTCGAATCTCTCTCTCTCACAAACACTCTAATCACACACACACACACACACACACATACACACACACACACAGGATCAGAATGAACATGTTAAATAGTGAAAGGTCAGGGTTGTGAATGGCGGTTTGGGTACTAGATCTGTCAGTACAGCCTCACTTGTGTACAGGCTGTGCACTGGCAGTGAACTCTCTGGAGGGTTACCTGTCCTGCTCCACCCCTTCCCCTGATCCTCCCCCTCCCCTCTCCCAGTGAACTCTCTGGAGGGTTACCTCTCCCGCTCCACCCCTTCCCCTGATCCTCCCCCTCCACTCTCCCAGTGAACTCTCTGGAGGGTTACCTCTCCTGCAACACCCTGCCCCCCCCCCCCCCCCCAAGGGAACTCTCTGGAGGGTTAACCGCACCCTCCTTCCCACCCTCCTGCACCTTCCTCGCCCCCCACCTTCCCCTCCCCCAGGCATTTTTTCCGCCCTGTTACCTCCCGCTGCACCAGCGGCGGTGTGGAATGTGCTGGAATGGCGAGCTGGGAGCATGCCCCCCCCCCCATCCTCAGCCATCTGCGTTAGCGCTGTTAGCAGTGTTAGCGGTGTTAGCGCATCACATGAGGCCTCGAGGTCTGAACAATGGCCCCCATTGTGCTGCGTGTCCTTATCGCCACGGCCTGGATCCAAACACCAGCCCCCCGCCACCACCCCACAACCCCCCCCCCTTCCCTCCTTCGCTCCCGTGTGTTTTTCAGCAGGGGTTACCTAGGGAGACGCAGTCCCCCTTGGTAACCCCTGATTGGACAGTCCCCAAATCTCTCTCTCTGACCTTCTTTATGGCTGCATCTGAAACAGAAGGCAGCATTTTCACTATTCTGCTCACTTGTCGTTTCTAGGCATGTCCCAAACCAAAATAATCAACAACGCATTCTTCTAAGATGCCTAATTTCAATCAAATTAAAAAGCCCAGTTGCAGTTATATTTAAAAATACATTTTAATAATGTAATACGCTGAAATGTTTTTAAGCCTCGGTGAGCTTTCCGTGAACTAGCCGGCTGACTTTGCTGCCTTCAGCTTGAGACGCAGCCACATCGTTTGAATTTTTCCTTGGTATGCGTTGGAGGTGCTGATTGGACCAGCCTGCGCTAGCTAACCCCTGATTGGACAGTGTTCAAATCTATCGCTGACCTTCTTCATATTTGAATTCTTCCCCAGTATGTGTCGGAGGTGGTGATTGGAGCACCCTACGCCGTGGGGCGGGACTTGTTGGACCACTTCAAGGTAGGGAAACGGTAGTGAAGCCATATTCATCTGCGCGGCTCGGTCTTTGAAAGGGAATCCACAAGCAGTGTTTTTGGAGATGTGTTGAGCAGGCCGTATACTAATCAACTGTATTTCAGACTTTATCATGTGTGAAAACACACAGCCATTTCTGCACTGCAAGCTCCCAGAGTTCACTGCAGCATTGTTGCTCATGAGATGGGTGTGAAGTGATGTCCTGTGCTGTTGCCATGGTTTAGTCGTACTGTTGCCATAGCGTTGTCATAGCATTGCTGAGAGCGAGGGATTTGGTCATCTTCAGTTAGCGGCATCTCAGTCTGCAGGTGGTTTGAGATGCTGCAGCTAGGGTCCAGTCTGCAGGTGCAGGTGATTGAGATGCTGCAGGTAGGGTCCAGTCTCCAGGTGGTTTGAGATGCTGCAGGTAGGGTCCAGTCTCCAGGTGCAGGTGCTTAACGCTGTGTGTCCCCTCTGCAGGTAGACCTGGTGTGCCACGGAAAGACAGAAGTTTTTCCAGACAAGGACGGCTCAGATCCTTATGCTGTGAGTTAACAGTCTGAGCGTGCTCAGTGCAGCTCAGATCCTTATGCTGTGAGTTTAGAGTCTGAGCGTGCTCAGTGCAGCTCAGATCCTTATGCTGTGAGTTAACTGTCTGAGCGTGCTCAGTGCGGCTCGGATCCTTATGCTGTGAGTTAACAGTCTGAGCGCGCTCAGTGCAGCTCAGATCCTTATGCTGTGAGTTTAGAGTCTGAGCGTGCTCAGTGCAGCTCAGATCCTTATGCTGTGAGTTTAGAGTCTGAGCGCGCTCAGTGCGGCTCGGATCCTTATGCTGTGAGTTTACAGTCTGAGCACGCTCAGTGCGGCTCAGATCCTTATGCTGTGAGTTAACTGTCTGAGCGCGCTCAGTGCAGCTCAGATCCTTATGCTGTGAGTTTAGAGTCTGAGCGTGCTCAGTGCAGCTCAGATCCTTATGCTGTGAGTTTAGAGTCTGAGCGCGCTCAGTGCGGCTCGGATCCTTACTGTGATGCCTAACAGAGACATATTTATGTTTGTCTTGTACAGAAGGGCTTTCAGTCTGCACTTGTAAACCCTGTGCTAGGTATATAAGGGCTTTAAGTCTGTATTGTGGGGGGTATAGAAGGGCTTTGAGTCTATACTGTGGGAGGTATAGATGGGTTTAGACTCTGTACTGTGGAGGGTATAGAAGGGCTTTAAGTCTGTATTGTGGAGGGTATAGAAGGGCTTTGAGTCTGTACTGTGATGGGTGTAGAAGGGCTGTGGAAGGTGTGGTTCCTGGTGGTGAGGCCTTGTGTGGGTGTGTTCCTCCTCCCCAGGAGCCCAAGAGGAGGGGCATATTCCACACGGTGGACAGCGGCAACGACCTGACCACCGATGACATCGTCCAGAGAATCATCAAGAACAGGTAAGAGAGTCCCACCACTCACACCTGGACTGGGGTCAGGACTGTGTGTGTGTGCACGTGTGTGTGCTTGTGTGTGCGTATGTGTGTGTGCCTATGTACGTGTTTCTGTTTATGTTTGTGTCTGTGTTTTCGTTTGTTTGTTTGTGTGTGTTAGGGCTGGCTTCCTTTAGTTGGTCAATCGGTTGTTTAGTCGAAATGCTTTCGTCTGGCTAAGATTCTTTTCACTGAGCAATCGCTGTTTTTAAGAATATATATTTTAAGTTGCGGAGGAGCTGACCCGGCCCCGTGTATCTGCGGCTGCCTGGTCTGTCTGGTTCTGGATCAATGGGTTTTTAAAACTATACGGCATAAAAGCTGCTCTTATTACTGTCTCACGTGCTGTTCTTGCAGTTGCTATTCAAAATAAAAAATGCTTCTTTTTTTTTTAAAAAATCGTCTGCACTTTTACTTAAGACAGTACATCAACATGCTGGAGCTAAGTCTAATGGCATTGTATTTGTGTTTTAATCAAGATTTGATTCATTACCCTTGCAAATATTAAAATATAATATATTAATATTAAACTTGCAAATATATTATGGATTATTTAGAATTATTAGAAATCTATTTTATGATTTGGTTTAGTAGCCAGAGGGTGGTACTATTGCCACACAGCAAGAAGGTCCTTGGTTTAAATCCTGGCCTGGGCCTTTCTGTGTGGAGATTCCATGTTCTCCCTGTGTCTGTGGAGGTTTCCTCCGGGTACTGGTCCCCTCCCACAGTCCAAAGACGTGCAGGTAGGCTAACTGATTGGCGGCCTGTCCCGGGTGTATTCCTGCCTCTCGCCCAATGCATGCTGGGATAGGCTCCAGCACCCCCTGCGAGCCTGCCCAGGATAAGCAGGTATAGATAATGGATGGACCCTGCTCAGGAAAAGCAGGTATAGATATGTCCAGGCTAAGCAGGTATAGATAATGGATGGACCCTGCCTAGGATAATCTGGTATAGATGATGGATGGACCGTGCTCAGGGTAAGCGGATATAGATAATGGATGGAACCTGAACAGGATAATCTGGTATAGATAATGGATGGAACATGCCCAGGATAAGCAGGTATAGATAATGGATGGACCCTGCTCAGGATAAGCAGGTATAGATAATGTATGGACCCTGCCCAGGATAAGCAGGTATAGATAATGGACGGACCCTGCCCAGGATAAGCAGGTATAGATAATGGATGGAACATGCCCAGGATAAGCAGGTATAGATAATGTATGGACCCTGCCCAGGATAAGCAGGTATAGATAATGGACGGACCCTGCCCAGGATAAGCAGGTATAGGTAATGGATGGAACATGCCCAGGATAAGCAGGTATAGATAATGTATGGACCCTGCCCAGGATAAGCAGGTATAGATAATGGACGGACCCTGCCCAGGATAAGCAGGTATAGATAATGGATGGACCCTGCCCAGGATAAGCAGGTATAGATAATGGATGGAACATGCCCAGGATAAGCAGGTATGGATAATGGATGGAACATGCCCAGGATAAGCAAATATAGATAATGGATGGAACATGCCCAGGATAAGCAGGTATAGATAATGGATGCACCCTGGCCAGGATAAGCTGATATAGATAATGGATGGTTCCAGCAGTCAGGTTGGCACTGAGGAAACCCCTGCAGCAGCATTGCAAACGCTCTGGTATATTTCCGGTTTCTGATCCTGTCCCTCTAGTGTAACCTTTCATAAACTTCATCAAGCGGACCGTGCAAAAAGGAAGAGACAGTAGCAGCACATGGGTTGGAATTAATTCACATTAATTGGACGTCTTTACCTATGGAAAAAAAAAAGTATCTTTTAAAATTTCCGCTAACCGATTCTCCATTGAAAAAGACTTTAGCCAAAGGCTGCCCTAGTGTGTGTGCGCATGTGTGTGTGTGTGCGTGTGTGTGCTCTCCTGCGTGACAGTCCTAGCGTGGGTGTGTTCTCCTCTGTGTCCACAGGCTGCAGTTTGAGGCTCGGAACCAGAAGAAGGAGGCCAAGGAGATGGCGGTGATCCAGGCCATGAAGCTCCGTGAGGAGGAGAAGAGTCAGGAACAAGCCCAGGCTGCTCTGTAGGAGAGCCACGCCCCCCTCACTCTGCCCTGCCCATCGCCACGCCCCCCTCACTCTGCCCCGCCCCCACTCCCATACCCCCACTGCAGCAGCCATGGCAACACCTTTTACTTCTACAGGGAAAAAAAAGCGTAAAATGACTTCCAGTTGTGTGTGTGTGTGTGTGTGTGCGTGCGTGTGTGTGTGTGTGTATGTTCTGGAAAATATGCAGTTTTCTTTGCTTTTCTTTCTTTTCTGTTTTTGTTTTTTAATTGTTTAATAATGATGCACATTTGTTTTTAGCTTGTTTTTATTGGTGTATCTGAACGTATGAGGTTCAGAAAGAGAGAGAGAGAGGGATGGAGGGAAAAACAGAGAAAGAGAGTGAGAGGGAGAGGCAGAGACAGAGAGAGTGAGAGGGAGGGAGGGAGAGACAGAGCAAGAGAGGAGGGAGGGAGGGAGAGAGAGGGAGAGAGAGTTGGGAGGGAGGGAGTGAGAGGGAGAGAGTTGGGAGGGAGGGAGAGAGAGGGAGAGAGAGAGTTGGGAGGGAGGGAGAGAGTGAAGGAGAGAGAGAGGGAGGGAGGGAGGGAGGGAGGGATAGGGAGAGAGAGAGTTGGGAGGAGGCCTTGGATGCCATTGTGCTCTGTTAGGGAGTGTCAGCAGAACAGCCACACCCCCTCATAAGCTATAAGCGATGCTCGACCAACACCTTGTGTATGTGTATGTGTGTGTGTGTGTCTCTGTGTGCACGCACGCGTGTGTGTGTGTGTGTCTCTGCTCTGATCGTCTGCTCATGGTGGCAGTTTAGTCCCCTGCGGACAGGAAACAGGAAGTGGAAGTCCCTGCTTACTGCACAGTGGGGGGCTAAACGTGTACCACTTTAGCATCTTTGATTGTAAGGTGTGATCTTTGAATAGAGACGGCAGTAGCTGGAGCAGCCTGCGTTTCTGTGACCGGACAGGACTAAAAACGCTGTAGCAAACTTCAGCAGTCTGGGGGCAAAAACCATGGAAATGCAGCTCTTTTTTATTTTGGCATTTCATGTGCAGTTATAACCATTATTACATTTTATCCGCTGGTAAATTATAATAGTTGCGACATTAATTTATTGAAATCAGCATTACGTTGTGTAAACTACTCATGCTTTCGGGTGGTATTTTACTGGCTAATGTTTTTATTGTAAAGACTTTACAGTGCAGATATAGTGAAACTTCCATGTGTTTGTCAAAACCTGGATAAACCATCATTAGACGCTTATCGTTTTTTAAAATTATAGATAATTGCATATGAAAACTCCCAGAAATGGCGGTCTTCAAATAACCATTTGATTTTGATGTGAGAATAATGTAAATATTGGTTGTGGGAAGTGATGTCATATTTGATCGTTGCTCTGGGCATAAATACTTGGGCCTTTGTGATGTCATAAAGGATTAAAGGCTGTGGTGGGCAGGTGTCACATCCAGTGCTTTTACCTGCAGGGTTGGCTTGTGTGTCTATGGGCCAGACTGGTTCTAACTGGAATCTTCTGAAGAATTATAAGCTAGTGCTACTTTTTTCATTTGTCGCATGCAGGACTGTGATTTTGGATGTGGCTCCAATCAATAAAAATGTCATGTACAAAAACGAAAAAAAACAAAACAAAACCGGCACACACACTCATATCATATATGTGTGTGTGTGTGTGTGTGTGTAGGACTTGCTTACATCCGTTCTTCACAGGTGAATGAAGTGCATTGCTGTTAGATGAAATTTGGCCTGCGGATGTTTTGAAGCGTTTCATCCTTCTGCAGTTATCACTGTTTTCGGACACTTTCTTTCTCACATCTGCTATAAATGTGTGATGGGAATAAGGAGGCCATCACCTTCACTGATCCACAACTAGTGTGGCTGCCATTTTAATTCTGTGGTGGGGTGGGCAGGGGGTGGGGAGCAAACTCTATTTACACACTACTGGTCTTCTTTCGTTGTGCAGAAAATGTAACAAGCAGAGAGGATTCTGTCAAGCACCCCTCTTTCATAAAGACTTTAGAAGTAAGAGTGCTGATTGGCTAAGGATGAAACGGGGACTCAGTAGACTGCGGTGGGTTATCTCCATTTGAACTGTGGCTGTCAGTCACCTGGAGTGACAGCAAGGCATTATCCTGTGGGGTGGAGGTGGGGGTGTGTGTTTTATCGTGGGTGGGCGTGTTTTATTTTTACCGGTCTGTCTGTGAGTTTTATTTTTTCTTATCTGTGTCCCTGTGTTGCTGCTGAAGTACCCCCCCCCCCCCAAAGGAAGTTGTGCTTCTGATTTCTCTTCAGTCAACCGAAGCTCTGTCATTTGTCTCATAATCCTTGTCAATAGTAATAATAACAATAATAATAATAATAATAGAGGTTGTCTTGGTCTTTCTTTTCTCGTAGATGCGAGCAGGTCTGAGAAATTGTGTGCGTGTGCGTGCATGTGCAAGCGTATGAGTACCAAATCTGGCCCAATTTATTTTTCATATTTGAACCACCTTTTTTAACTGAAATTCAGAACTGAAATTCCTATTGTATGAATTCTACAGGAATCTACGCACATGCGCGCACACGCACGCACACACACAAACGCGCATGCACGCACAAACACACACACACACACACATGCACGCACACGCACGCACACACACAAACGCGCATGCACGCACACACACACACATGCACGTGCACGCATACGCACACAGCTACCCATCTCACGCAGAAGCACTTTTTAAATTTGGCCAGTTGGGTTTTGTTTTTTTTAATTACACAGCTGGCCAATAGGACAGACCCGTTGACATCACATGATGTTCTGCCAGCCAGCTGGAACACCTGGTGCGAAGAAGACAGAACCAAAGGCAGGCTCCTCTTTCTCCTGCAGTACAGGGGGTGGGGCTTCTCTTGATGTAAATGGACTGCATTTATATAGCGCTTTTATCCAAAGCGCATTATAATTGATGCCTCTCATTCAGCAGAGCAGTTAGGGGTTAGGTGTCTTGCTCAAGGACACTTCGACACGCCCAGAGCGGGGTTTGAACCGGCAACCCTCCGACTGCCAGACAATCGGTCTGACCTCCTGAGCTATGTCGCCCCTGATGTACAGAATGAGACCTTTTCTCTTGCTCTGACTCCACGCATATCCCCACTTCCTCAGGACACACAACTGGATCTGGAAAGTCTCAAACAGATCGCTGAATCAATATATTTACTGACCTGAGATCTCAAATCATTCCTCCGGCACAATTTGAAAGCTGAGATTTGATTCTTGAATGTATCTTTTTCATATTTTGATTATGTATACACATATATACTGGACATTAGAGAATGTTATCCTTAAATGTAAGGCTTTAAAAAAAAAAGACTATATCTCCAATCGGATTTTAATATTATTTGTCTATTCATTCGTTTATCGAAACATCGCCATTGAGCATACACACGGCACCACCAGATGGCGTCGTGTACTAAAAAAAAAATTCGCTCAACCCTGTAAAAAATTTAGTTTTCAGGGAGAAGAAATAACATTTTAATTACACATGCAGCAGAAATGCTTACTACGTTACAATGAAACAAGTGCCTGCGTTTTAAAATGCATTTCAGCATTTGTTCATCCGTGCGTTCAGTTTCACGTGGACACGCATGACGTCGCCATAAATTAACACTGCATGCCGCTGTGCACATCAGCTGCAGCATTTCTACAATCTACAGATGTTTTCCTTGTGCCAAAGCAGCGATCATATAGCACCCTAATTTAATAAAACATTTTACCATTTAGCAATATTAGCCTAATTCTGTCGCTGATGTGGAACTCCTGACCCCAGGGACACGGTGCCACGCCGCCAGTGTGCCACCTCATTACCGAGGTCCGTCCGCCGCCTGTGTGGGCCTACCGAAGTACGCAATTGGAATACGCATTACGAAAGACAAACTAGCGCACGTTTTGGCGGCATGCCGCGCGCTTGTGTGTAACGTGTTCCGTGTGGTGCATAAAACATCGGTGGAACGCGCGGTACGGTAGGTGTGTCGCTTTGATCACTTGGAACGAGCGCGCGCGGTCTGATCCCATGCCATTGAAAATGTGTCATACAGAGAGTGGGTAAAAGTCAGTTCATTACGTGTGGCACCATGGGCTCCAGTGTCTATTAACCTGTGCTCTTCAGGAAGTTCGCTGTGGTTCATTGGAAGTTGTAAACTTTGCTTAAGCCGTCGGAAACCAAAGGACTGCAAATAAACGGAGAAAAGTATTCGGCAATTAGGAGAGGGCCCGCTAGGGGTGGGTGCAGGGTCCAGGCTAAAGGCTACCTTTGAACTAAACGGGAATTGACTGAGGGTATCGCGGGGGTGCTGAATTAGGCCTATTCCTGTCCATTTTTTTCTGTTCTGAGCAGGAGAACACATTCTAATACATCTGCCTGTACAAAGGAAAAGAAAAAATAAAACAAACGTTTTTCAATCTTTTACTATTTAACATCATTGTTTCACAACATTAATTAAAAATCTATTAAAACAATGCACAGATGTTTCGAAAAACTCAGTACAAGGTAAATCAGGTTCACATGACGCATACCTCCCCTCAGTTTGGAGCAGCAGGAATTACGCGAACGATGTTAATGATTATGTCACGAAACATCATGCGACTGCTTATTATTATTTTTGAAAGTGATAAATTTAATGCAGAATATAATTAGAACGTCTGATGATGCAAAGAGCAATAACTATACGTTCAGGTGTCCGTTTCCCCAAAACTGACGTCACTTCCCTTAGAAACCCGAAGCATAGTAGTAAAATAGTCGGAGCTCAACTTAAATTGGGAAGTTTTCACGGGCGGCGTCCAGTAATATTTAGGTTCCCCGTGTAAATGTTGAATTTTATATACAAGAAAGATTAGACAAGCCGCGGAAGAAAATAAATAAGTCCATTACAAAACACTGAGTGTTTTTCCGAAGATAAACTAGATAGTTATTTTTGCACTTTAGTTAAGGACAGACCAAGGCTCTGCGCTCGACACGGCGGGCAGATCAGACTCAGGTAAAACCGTGTGATACACAAGTGCGAAGTTTTCGAACTAGAGTTTAGAGAGTTGACTTCCCCCTTCCCCCAAATCCTGTAAAGTTTCGTGTCTAGCCTGATGCCAGTGAGCAAGCGCGATACCAACGCGATCCTCGAACATTGCCTATTTCAAAGGGTAAACAAAACTAAATCGCGATGTTTGATCGGTATACGGTACTCCGCTAACCCTGATTACTGCGGGGACTTTACATTTTGTGTTTGTTGCTGGGTGGTGTGGAAGAAATGACTGAGCGAGATGGGACTTTGCTTGGGATCTGAAATGACAGAAGAGGGGAAGAGGGCGAAGATCCACAGCGCTAAGATAGACCGCGAGCTGTACGAGCACGCCAAGCGCGAACTCAATGTGGTCAAGATTCTGATGCTAGGTGAGTATGGTGCACAGTTCGGAGGCGCGAGCGCTCGACTACTTTCCACCAACTTTCATTTGTGGTTTCTCGAAGTAACGAGCGTTTGATAACAAACGATGTAGCTAGAATGCTATATAGATAATATGAAGTGTGGATGCTGATCCAGAATCTGTGCTGAGTCACAGTATAACGGTAAGATGTTGCAGTGTTTGTATTGATACACCTGTGTGTGTCAGTATGATCTTGCTGTGCTTGGTATGAATGTGCCTGTATGTGAGAGTAGGCTCTTCCAGTGTTTGGTATATGTGCGCCATAAATGGCCCAGGGTTTGACATTTAGATGTTGCTGTGCTTGGTTTAAATGTGCTGTGTGTGCTAGTAAGGTGTTGCTCTGTTTGCCATAAATGTGCGGTATAAGTGTGGTGGTAAGATGGTGCTGTGTTTGGTATAAGCGTGGCTGTAAGATGGTGCTGTGTGTGGTATAAGTGTGGTGGTAAGATGGTGCTGTGTTTGGTATAAGCGTGGTGGTAAGATGCTGCTGTGTTTGGTATAAGCGTGGCTGTAAGATGGTGCTGTGTGTGGTGGTAAGATGCTGCTGTATTTGGTATAAGTGTGGTGGTAAGATGGTGCTGTGTTTGGTATAAGCGTGGCTGTAAGATGGTGCTGTGTGTGGTATAAGTGTGGTGGTAAGATGGTGCTGTGTTTGGTATAAGCGTGGTGGTAAGATGGTGCTGTGTTTGGTATAAGCGTGGTGGTAAGATGGTGCTGTGTTTGGTATAAGTGTGGTGGTACGATGCTGCTGTGTTTGGTATAAGTGTGGTTTTATGATGCTGCTGTGTTTGGTATAAGCATGGTGGTAAGTTGCTGTTGTGTTTGGTATAAGCGTGGTGGTAAGATGCTGCTGTGTTTGGTATAAGCGTGGCTGTAAGATGCTGCTGTGTTTGGTATAAGCGTGGTGGTAAGATGCTGCTGTGTTTGGTATAAGTGTGGTGGTATGATGCTGCTGTGTTTGGTATAAGCGTGGTGGTAAGTTGCTGCTGTGTTTGGTATAAGCGTGGCTGTAAGATGGTGCTGTGTTTGGTATAAGCGTGACTGTAAGATGCTGCTGTGTTTGGTATAAGTGTGGTGGTATGATGCTGCTGTGTTTGGTATAGGCGTGGTGGTAAGTTGCTGCTGTGTTTGGTATAAGCGTGGCTGTAAGATGCTGCTGTGTTTGGTATAAGAGTGGTGGTATGATGCTGCTGTGTTTGGTATAAGCGTGGTGGTAAGTTGCTGCTGTGTTTGGTATAAGCGTGGTGGTAAGATGCTGTTGTGTTTGGTATAAGCGTGGTGGTAAGATGCTGCTGTGTTTGGTATAAGCGTGGTGGTATGATGCTGCTGTGTTTGGTGGTGGTACGATGCTGCTGTGTTTGGTATAAGCGTGGTTTTATGATGCTGCTGTGTTTGGTATAAGCGTGGTGGTAAGTTGCTGTTGTGTTTGGTATAAGCGTGGTGGTAAGATGCTGCTGTGTTTGGTATAAGCATGGCTGTAAGATGCTGCTGTGTTTGGTATAAGCGTGGTGGTAAGATGCTGTTGTGTTTGGTATAAGCGTGGTGGTAAGTTGCTGCTGTGTTTGGTATAAGCGTGGTGGTAAGATGCTGCTGTGTTTGGTATAAGCGTGGCTGTAAGATGCTGCTGTGTTTGGTATAAGCGTGGTGGTAAGATGCTGCTGTGTTTGGTATAAGCGTGGTGGTAAGATGCTGTTGTGTTTGGTATAAGCGTGGTGGTAAGTTGCTGCTGTGTTCGGTATACATGCGGTGGTATGATGCTGCTGTGTTTGGTATAAGCGTGGCTGTAAGATGCTGCTGTGTTTGGACTGTGTGCACAGGGGCAGCTGAGAGCGGGAAGAGCACGCTGGTCAAACAGATGAAGATCATCCACAGCCACGGCTTCACCAACCAGGAGCTCACCAGCTTCAAGGTAAGGTCCTCCCCCCCCCCCCCGCCCACAGCGCCTCACGCTGGTGCCAGCACGCGTCTGCGACGTCCAGCTTTATTCTTAATCTGACCTCAGGGTTAGCACCGCCATAAGCTGGGCAGCGCTGGGAGGTTTCCTAGGCAACCCGAGCAAATATGGCGGATGAATTGGGCATCTGTCTGGCTCTTTTTACAGAGACACTGTCCCAAAGATGTTTTACAGAAAAACAGGAAATAGGAAAAATTAAGCAAGACTCAGCCTGAACCCCCCCCCCCCCCCCCCAAACAACCTGCATGTAAGGTTAAATTAAAAAACCCTGGGTGGCGGGGGGTGGGGTGGGAGGGGGCAGGGGGCTCAAGAGGAACCCAAATACAGAGGGCAAGCCCGTCCTCCACTGGCCAGCCTGGTGCCCGCTGCCATGGATTTTGATTGGCCCTCACATTACCGTAGAACATGAGCGTGGTCAGAATAGACAGTAACTGATGCAATTATGGTACGTACGTAGTCGAAGATGGGGGGGGGGGATTTGTTTACCATACCTAGTTTATACAATGCATCACTAGGTATGGTAAACAATTTATATTTATATTTATATTTAGCCAGGCGTCCTTATGGCTGTGTGGAGCCAGGTATACAGACTGACTCTGGGTCAGATGGGTGTGAATGAACTGACCCACATACATGAAGTTAAAGGGGAAGATTTCATAACTAATGATTCTCCGTTGATGGACTGTATCTGTGCGTCATTCGTTCACTCATCTCTTTGTGCTGCTGGTTACGCGTCAAGGTTATTTTGCAGCTGAGATAAACGCCGTCTCTCTGGCTGTCTCTCGTACTGTGAAGCACAAGAGTGAGTGTCTGTCCCGGGCCAGTGACCCGTACCAGGATGTGGCCTTTTAAACCTGCGTGTCTGTGGACTTCTGTTACGCAATGTAGCCCCTGCCTCCACCCCACCCCCCCCCACCCGCTCCCCCGTGCAAGAATCTTTCTTCTTGCCAGCGTCACATTTCCAAACCACTTCAGAGATTCAGACGAAACCCTTTGAACTCTCAATGAAAGGATTGTAGGGCTGGATTTTAATAATCCGGCCCGTTCTGTTTGAGCTGTAAGAGGGGCCCTGGCCCTGTTTGAGCTGTAAGAGGGGCCCTGGCCCTGTTTGAGCTGTAAGAGGGGGCCTGGCCCTGTTTGGGCTGTAAGAGGGGGCCTGGCCCTGTTTGGGCTGTAAGAGGGGGCCTGGCCCTGTTTGGGCTGTAAGAGGGGCCCTGGCCCTGTTTGAGCGGCCCTGGCCCTGTTTGGGCTGTAAGAGGGGCCCTGTTTGAGCTGTAAGAGGGGCCCTGGCCCTGTTTGGGCTGTAAGAGGGGCCCTGGCCCTGTTTGGGCTGTAAGAGGGGCCCTGTTTGGGCTGTAAGAGGGGCCCTGGCCCTGTTTGGGCTGTAAGAGGGGCCCTGGCCCTGTTTGGGCTGTAAGAGGGGGCCTGTTTGGGCTGTAAGAGGGGCCCTGTTTGGACTGTAAGAGGGGCCCTGGCCCTGTTTGGGCTGTAAGAGGGGCCCTGGCCCTGTTTGAGCTGTAAGAGGGGCCCTGGCCCTGTTTGAGCTGTAAGAGGGGCCCTGTTTGAGCTGTAAGAGGGGCCCTGGCCCTGTTTGGGCTGTAAGAGGGGGCCTGTTTGGGCTGTAAGAGGGGCCCTGGCCCTGTTCCGCGTGGCCTGTCCTGTGAAATGGCTGCATCAGCGGGGCCTTCTCTCCAGCGCTAGTCAGCGGCTCGTAACTCCGGGGGGGTGGTGTGGGGTGGGGGTGGGGGGTTGGGGGGGCGGGGGGGTGCGGCCGTGGACCGCTGGAATGCTTTGAACTCCTCTAGCTGACGGAAAACTGAAACGGGGGGGGCGCAAAACCTGGCGCTACACATTCCTCCCCCCCCCACCCCCGCCCCGTACTGGCCCAGTGCAGCTTCTCTGTGTGTTTTTATTAGCCGTTCTCTGCATCATTCCCACGGGAGCCTCCGTGGAATGCTCCACGTTCTCCCCCCTCGTCGTTCCCTGCAAAGTCATGCGTACGTTTTTTTCTCCGGTGGGGGGAGTGTTTCACGCTCCCTGGAGACGGACCCTGCCTGGCGATTAGCGGATTAGGGCCCGTGTGCAGCGAGTCCGGGCGGCGGCTTGGCGTGCGAACCGCACGGTCAGAGAATACGGTTAGACGCAGGAGAACGAGGTGGGGTCCTGTCTGTACAGTAAAAGGTTTAGGGTTGTGAGTGAGGTCCTGTCTGTACAGTAAAAGGTTTAGGGTCGTGAGTGAGGTCCTGTCTGTACAGTAAAAGGTTTAGGGTTGTGAGTGAGGTCCTGTCTGTACAGTAAAAGGTTTAGGGTTGTGAGTGAGGTCCTGTCTGTACAGTAAAAGGTTTAGGGTTGTGAATGAGGTCCTGTCTGTACAGTAAAAGGTTTAGGGTTGTGAGTGAGGTCCTGTCTGTACAGTAAAAGGTTTAGGGTTGTGAGTGAGGTCCTGTCTGTACAGTAAAAGGTTTAGGGTTGTGAATGAGGTCCTGTTTGTACAGTAAAAGGTTTAGGGTTGTGAGTGAGGTCCTGTCTGTACAGTAAAAGGTTTAGGGTAGTGAGTGAGGTCCTGTCTGTACAGTAAAAGGTTTAGGGTTGTGAGTGAGGTCCTGTCTGTACAGTAAAAGGTTTAGGGTCGTGAGTGAGGTCCTGTCTGTACAGTAAAAGGTTTAGGGTCGTGAGTGAGGTCCTGTTTGTACAGTAAAAGGTTTAGGGTCGTGAGTGAGGTCCTGTCTGTACGGTAAAAGGTTTAGGGTCGTGAGTGAGGTCCTGTCTGTACGGTAAAAGGTTTAGGGTCGTGAGTGAGGTCCTGTCTGTACAGTAAAAGGTTTAGGGTCGTGAGTGAGGTCCTGTCTGTACAGTAAAAGGTTTAGGGTCGTGAGTGAGGTCCTGTCTGTACAGTAAAAGGTTTAGGGTTGTGAGTGAGGTCCTGTCTGTACAGTAAAAGGTTTAGGGTTGTGAGTGAGGTCCTGTCTGTACAGTAAAAGGTTTAGGGTTGTGAGTGAGGTCCTGTCTGAAGGGTTGGGGAAGCTGTCCTGTTAATCGGCTGAGTCCCAAGCAACCGCATGCTCTCTCAGAGCAGGGCACACCTGCACGCACCTGAGCACACGTGTGCACCTGAGCATACCTGTGTGCACCTGAGCATACCTGTGTGCACCTTGTCGCTGTATTTTGCTCACGCTCCTCCATCAGTGCAGTTGGTACTCCGGGACCGCAGCCAACCCCCCCAGCAGAACTCATCCAACTGGTTCATTTGCTGAATACATTTACACCCCTCTCCTCCTTCCACATCACACCCTCATCCGTCACCAGGGAAAAGTCAACACCGATTCCATGTCAAAGCCTTGTGTTCTTCAACCTTCTCACAGTCAAATCAAATCTGTTCAGGGTTATTTGCATTGCACTTTTTTATTTATTTATTTATTTATTTATTTATTTATTTATTTTTAACCAAGACCTGTCACAAAGATGCTTTACAAAAGTAACAGAAGGGCAAGAACCAGGCCTGAACCCCCCAGAAAGCAGTCGCTCTCGGGTGGAACCCGCCTATGTATCGGGGGAGCCCATTCTCCTCTGCCTGGCCCGGTACACAGTGTGAGTGCTGATCCTGGATCAGGTTTTTGCCTTTCTCTTGCCCACCCTCATCCATTAACGGCTTCAAGGCGAGGCTGATCCTGAGCAGCGGTAAGAATGGTAAATGGACTGCATTTATATAGCGCTTTACAACTGATGCCTTGCATTCACCAGAGCAGTTAGGGGTTAGGTGTCTTGCTCAAGGACACTTCGACACGCCCAGGGCGGGGATCGAACCAGCAACCCTCCGACTGCCAGACAAGTGCTCTTACCTCCTGAGCTATGTCGCCCCAAGAAGCGGCGGTGAGAAGGCGGCAGGGATCGTTTCGTAAGCGGACAGCGCTGTAATAAAGGCTGTAACGAGGACAGATGGCTGACAGGCAGAGCAGCGCGCGAACGGTGCTGAGCGCTTGATAGCAGAGTCATTACATTACATTACATTACAGGCATTTGGCAGACGCTCTTATCCAGAGCGACGTACATCAAAGTGTATAACCATAACCAGGAACAAGTATGACGAAAACCCTAGAGAGAAGTACCGGTCCAAGTACAGGGAACAACCGCATAGATCAACTTGGACCCTGAAGGTTAAACTGATTAACACTAATGCAACGAGAACGGCGACAATTACTGTTTGTATTTTTTTTTTTTTTTTTTTTTTTTTTTATTAACTCCACTGCATTCAGATAGTTAATGCACCTAAGTCACCCACAAAACAACTGCCTAGTTACAACCCTAAGCTTACAGTCATTTACAGGGGGGTAGGGAGGGAAGGGGAGAGGTGCAGCCTGAAGAGGTGAGTCTTCAGTTGTCGTTTGAAATGGGTCAGTGTCTCAGCTGTTCTGACCTTCACGGGGAGGTCATTCCACCATCGTGGGGCCAGAACAGACAGGAGACGTGATCTGGAAGTGCAGGTGCGAAGAGGGGGAGGTGCCAGGCGTCCTGAGGTAGCAGAACGGAGGGATCTGGCTGGCATGTAGGGTTTGAATATCTTGTGGAGGTATGCTGGGGCTGATCCCTTGACTGCCTGGTATGCTAGGACCAATGTTTTAAATTTGATGCGAGCTATAACAGGCAGCCAGTGGAGGGTAGTGAGCAGGGGCGTGACGTGGGAGTGTCTGGGGAGGTTGAAGACCAGACGAGCTGCAGCATTCTGGATGAGTTGCAGGGGTCTGATGGCAGATGCCGGTAGTCCAGCCAGAAGGGAGTTGCAGTAGTCCAGGCGGGATAGAACCATTGCTTGGACCAGGAGCTGGGTTGAGTAGGTGGTGAGAAAGGGGCGGATTCTCCGGATGTTATACAGGAAAAATCTGCATGCCCGGCTTACTGCTGCGATGTTCTGCAGAGTCGGGGTTCGCTGTAATAATTCTGTGATTAACCATTTCTGCAGCGCTTGGAGTGCAGTTTTTATATCGCGCTTTTATCCAAAGCGCTTTACAATTGATGCCTCTCGTTCGCCAGAGCAGTCAGGGGTTAGGTGTCTTGCTCAGGGACACTTCGACACGCCCAGGGCGGGGATCGAACCAGCAACCCTCCAACTGCCAGGCAATCGCTCTTACCTCCTGAGCTGTGTCTCCCGCTTCTCAAGCAGGCACTGAGAATGCCCCTCGCTCAGCGGGAAGCTGACGGTCGGAGGTAAAACCATGCGACCATAAGCAAAAGCTACATTTAAAAACAAGATTAAACGCAAGTGTAGGTCACAGGGAGGTCCGGTGGAGGGGGTCAGATGGAGAACATGGTGTTTTAACGGGGGGAGAATAGACGAGTGGAGCTCGGAGGAGGCGGGGGGCGGGGGGGGGGGGGGGGCCGATGACCTCCCTGAAATGGGGGATAAGAGCCTCGGGTCCCGCCGCAGTCCTGTTCAACGCCAGGCTCCCGCCCGTCTCCCATTGGACGAGACAGGGGCGAGGGGGCGGGGCCAGGGATTTCTCTCTGTGTCTTATGAACATTTGTTAAGTAGTGGGAGTGTTAGGGTCGTGGGTGGGGGGGTGGGTGTACTCTCTGCTGTGGAATACAGCACCAGGAACTCCTGTAGTTAACCCCTTCAATGTGTGTGACCACAGATATGTGATTAGATTGTTCTTAACCGAACATCATGTTCAGTTATGTTCAGTTAAGAACATGCTAATGCTGATGTCACAATCACCGCTGGTACCTTGGAAGCAACGGAGTTCTAGAACACTGACCTGCTCTTCAAAGGGTTAAGAAACAGTAGCTGAGTATCTGGTTATCGTGCAGAATCTGGTAGTACACGGGTTCTATATAAATACTGTGATGTCATAGTGGCCATGATGTCATAAATGGGAGGGGCAGTCACAGGCGCTGTGAGTCATCCAGGTGTTTTTTTAAATTTTTTTAAAGCCTTTTCAGGAGAGTGGCTGTCTGGATCATCTTTGGCTCCAGCCGAAATGATCAAACCTTTGTGTTAATGGTCCCCCGCCCTTCCTAAACACGGCGTCCGGTCTGTAAATGTCACACCCCTGTCATAGCACACCGTGTAATCTGTGTGCAGTCTCTGCGTTTCATCCACCCCACTCTGTCCCCCAACACCACTGTGCCCCCCCACCCCCCGCAGTGTCCCCCACCCCCTGCAGTGTCCTCACTATGTTGAGGGCTTCTTTCCATTGGAAAAACCCCCCACCCCCTGTATCTCTTTCCTGAGCGGACACAAATCCGCCACACCCCACACACACACACACACACACACACACACACACTCTGCAACCACACCCACTGAGTGCAAAGCCAGGGCGCTTTAGCCATCTTACACGCCCCAACCCCCCCCAGAAGGAAAACAAACCCAGTGGATTTATCAGGTTGTGGGTGGGTGGGTGGGTTGTGGGTGGTTTGGTGGGTGGGGGGGTGGATGGGCAGGGCCAGGGTGGGGGCAGGGGTTGAAACACAGAGCTGTAAGTCTCTCTGACACTCTTATGGGCTGAATTACTGAGCTTTGATATGGGAGCTGGGCTCTCTTGGAGCTGTCATTCAAACATACTGCCTGCATCCTGTCTCACACACATACGCACACACACACAGACACACACACACGCACACGCGCACACACACGCACACACACACACGCACACATGCACACGCACACACACACACACACAC
>CM077285.1:77755705-77848205 GCA_039654925.1 Anguilla pacifica | reverse complement strand
GACCAGCTCCTCCAACTTTTCAGCTGACCAGCTCCTCCAGCTTTTCAGCTGACCAGCTCCTCCAGCTTTTCAGCTGACCAGCTCCACCAGCTTTTCAGCTGACCAGCTCCTCCAGCTTTTCAGCTGACCAGGTCCTCCAGCTTTTCAGCTGACCAGCTCCTCCAGCTTTTCAGCTGACCAGCTCCTCTGCTTTTCCTCCACGACTTTTTCTTTCTCTCCTGTCTTCTGTGCTCCAACAAACACGTGCTCGCTCTCTGGGCATGTGGTCCCAGTCTCGGCCCCGCATCGTGGAGAGGAGCTCTCTGTTCAGCACCTGGGCTGATTAGTTAACACAAGCCAGGTGCGCGTGTTCTCTCCACCGGTAGGCGTGGCAGAGACCAATCTGTTCCACCGGTCCGACTGCCACAATCGCAAATAAGTGATCACAATGTTCTTAACTGAACTGAACATTCTAATGCTGATGTAACAATCACTACTGAAAACAGTGAGGTTCTAGAACACTGGCTTAGAATTTTGAAGGAAAAAAAATTCCAAAAAAACCTACTGTTTAGGTTTAAAGGCTTAAAAAAAATCAAAACTTTATTTTGCTCTTGCCACTAAAATAATGATGCTAGTTTGCAAATGACAGTTATAGTGGGTTTGTGGCTGGTAATACTTTTACTGGCCAGCTGTACCAGAACGTAACAGCAGGGGGCAGCAGGTCTGCGCTCTCCCTGGTCCGGCCTGGTCCTCCGGGCCTTGTTCGGCTACCACTGCTGTTTACTCAGCGCAGACTTATTAGTCTGCTGGCAAATCCAGCGCATTCCCTAACTGGCTCTGGCCCGGTCTGAAATCCAGGAGCCAAAGCCAGCGAATCCAGCCCTTTCTCACAAAATATTAAAACAGCAACGATAAAGATAAGAGAGAGATTTATTTTTATTTTGAAAGATTTCAAAGAATTATTTTTATATTTTGTAGCCTGTTTTCCCTTCATAGGGAAATGCGTGCTTTTCTTTATCTCAAGAATGTTGGCGTTGGGTTGTGATGTTTTTACTGTACATATGAACTCAGACAGTATGTGCGTTGCGTTCAGGAACTGAAAAAAGTTACTGGGAAAAATATATGCTTTTAAAATTCTGTCTAAGCTGGTGTCTGAACGGTTAACCTATTTCAAATATTCTTTGATCCAATTCTGTGTGTGTGTGTGTGTGTGTGTGTGTGTGTGTGTATGACTGTGTAAGGTGTGTGTGTGTCTTGTGTGTTTGTTTGTGTGCCCCCCCCACCCACTTGTACATAAAAGATAATAATTTACTGGTCTCTGAAAGACAGGGATTTCATGTTGTGACTGGTATATACTTACTGTAGTCTGAAGTGTTTTCCCCCTTAGAATTCACAGGAATTCAGCCCCCTCCACGCCCCAAATGTTCTAAATTTACACCTTTGAAAGTACAATAATGTTGTTTTTGGCTGCTAATAAGTACCTTTTACAAACAAAGGTACGCATTAAGTATGTATTGCTGGCTATGGGCGTTTTTGTATGCACCTATAAGCGCTACACCTCAGTGGCAAGCATTTGTACCTTTTTAGGCACATTTCCCCGCATTTTTTCCTGAGTGTGGATTCCAAAAACCGCCGTTAGAATATTTAGCTTCAATATCGTCATCTTGGTCCTAAGCCTTTTCGCGACATTGTGTTTGCTGATTTGGGGTAGAATTGTACATACTCTAGGCACATGCTCTTGCGGTGCACTTTTGATTACCGCTGCACGTGAAATATTGTTATTCGCTCTCCGTGCGTGACCGAGCGCCGCCGCCGTCACTTCCAATACCGTTGCTATGGCGTCACTGAACAACGGATAATGTGAAATACGCGCAGGTTTTAGGTCGCGTGATCCTGCAAGTAGACTTTCTCCCGTTTAAAAAAACGGTGCTTATTTCTTCGGCTTTATTTGTACGCTGCCGTTAAATTTCGGGTTTTCCCGCCACTTGTCACGCTGCCATTAGCGGGACAGATGCTCTAATTACCAGTAGCAATAAATACTGTAATTGAGCTGCGTAATTACAGCTTTTGTAATGAGGAGGAAGGGAGTGAGGTTTTTAATGCTGGGATAATTACGCATTTGGTCTTTGCGCGTTTAGGCTTGGGTATGGAGCCCATTGTGGCTGCTTCAAAATGTGGCTGCACCGCGGGGGAGGGAGGCGGAGCTAAAGCGGCGAACTCCCGCACTCCTGCAAAATCAGGCCATAGGTCAAAGGTCGTTGTCTGGAAATATGAAGTGCTTTTCGAGTTTCAAATAGATGTCTATTTAAAAGTAAAATAAATAAATAAATAAAAACCTTAGGGAGGCATTTAAACTAATGTTCTCATGTGTGTGTGTGTGTGTGTGTGTGTGTGTGTGTTTCTGCGTGTGTATGCGTAATATATGTGTGTGTGCGTGGGAGCATGAGCGTGTATGTGAGTGTGAGTGTGTGGGTGTGTGTGTGTATATGTGTTCTGCTCGTGGCAGTAACGCGCCCCCTGCTGGTGGTTCTCAGGTCCACGCCCACTCGGTGCTGTCCTGCGGCCGCTGCTTCGACGAGGATCAGGTGCTCTTCCCCTTCATAGCCCACGCCCTCTGCTGCCTGTGGGCCGACCAGGGCGTGCAGTCCGCCACCACGCGCGGGTACGAGTACGAGCTCAACGACTCCGCCCTGTAGTGAGTACCGCTGCGCACCGCACCATACCGGACTGCACTGCACCACACCGGACTGCACTGCACCGGACCGCACTGCACCCGACCGCACTGCACCGGACCGCACTGCACCGGACTGCACTGCACCACACTGCGCCACACTGCGCCACACCGCACTGCACCACACCGGACCGCACTGCACTGCACCACACCACACCACACCGCACCACACCGGACTGCACTGCACCGCACCACACCACACCACACTGCACCACACCGCACCACACCACACCACACTGCACCACACTGCACCACACCGCACCACACCACACCACACTGCACCGCACCACACCACACCACACTGCACCACACCGCACCACACCACACCACACTGCACCACACCGGACCGCACTGCACTGCACCACACCGGACAGCACTGCACCGCACCACACCACACCACACTGCACCACACCGCACCACACCACACCACACTGCACCACACTGCACCACACCGCACCACACCACACCACACTGCACCGCACCACACCACACCACACCGCACCACACCACACCACACCGCACCACACTGCACCACACCGCACCACACCACACCACACTGCACCGCACCACACCACACCACACTGCACCACACCGCACCACACCACACCGCACCACACCACACCACACTGCACCACACCGGACCGCACTGCACTGCACCACACCGGACCACACTGCACCACACCGGACTGCACTGCACTGCACCACACTGCGCCACACTGCACCACACCGCACCACACCACACCACACCACACTGCACCACACCGGACTGCACTGCACTGCACCACACTGCACCACACTGCGCCACACTGCACCACACCGCACCACACCACACCACACCACACCACACTGCACCACACCGGACTGCACTGCACCACACCGGACCACACTGCACCACACCGCACCACACTGCACCACACCGGACCGGACCGCACTGCACCACACCGGACCGCACTGCACCACACCGCACCACACCACACTGCACCACACCGGACCGCACTGCACTGCACCACACCGGACTGCACTGCACCACACTACACCACATTGCACTGCGCCGGACCGCACCGCACCACACTGCACCACACTGCACTGCACCGGACAGCACTGCACTGCACTGCACTGCACCGGACCGCACTGCACTGCACCGCACCACACTGCACTGCACCACACTGCACTGCACCGGACCGCACTGCACTGCACCAGACCGCACTGCACTGCGCCGCACCGGACCACACCGCACCACACTGCACCACACCACACCACACTGCACCACACCGGACCACACCGCACCACACTGCACCACACCGCACCACACCGGACTGTACTGCACCACACCGGACTGCACTGCACCGCACCACACCGCACCACACCGCACCACACCACACTGCACCACACCGGACCGGACCGCACTGCACCACACCGGACCGGACCGCACCACACCATACCGCACTGCACTGCACCACACCGGACCGCACTGCACTGCACCACACCGGACCGCACTGCACCCCACCGGACTGCACTGCACTGCACTGCACCGCACCACATCACACCGGACCGGACCGGACCACACCGCACCACACTGCACCATACGTGTGTGTGTGCGCGCGTGTGTGTGTGTGTGTGTGTGAGAGAGTGAGTGTATGTGTGTGTGTGTGTGTGTGTGTGTGTGTGTGTGTGTGTGTGTGTGTGAGAGAGTGAGTCTGTATGTGTGTGCGTGTGTGTGTGTGTGTGTGAGAGAGTGAGTGTGTGTGTGTGTGTGTGTGTGTGTGTGTGTGCGGGTGTCTCTACGCTGATTAAAAGAGATGTGTTGCCCTTTATCCCTCTGAGTCCCTCGGTGAGAGAGAGAAAGAGAGAGAGAGCGAATCGGACTGAAGGTGTCAGACTGAACTTTCCATCAGCTGGAGGTTAAAGGTCAGGTGCAGGGGTGGGCTGCAGGAAGCTGAAGCCTTTTTTAAAAAACTGCATTTTCAAATGAAGAGTTTTTTATGCGCTTGGTTATGGGCTTGGTTGTGCGTTGTGGAACAGGTGTAGGGATGGGGGAGTTGAGCCAACAGCCAGCGATCTCACAGGGGTAGGAAAGTGATTGGGGAGGAGAGACAAACTGAGAGGAGTGAGAAATGGAATGAGAAGGTGAAAGAGCGAGTGAACCTGGGGGGAGGTGGAACGAGGGAAGGAGAGCTCTTCTGTGATTTTTTTTGTAATGAGGAGGAAGTTCTCCTGTCCTCTTTGTGTTCAGCTCGGTCCTGACTGCTCAGCAAAACAGGAATTGCCTGAGCTGACGACCAGGCGTCTTACGCAATGATGCGCAGTCAGGTGGAGCAGGAGCAAGTCCACTTTTGTTTATATAGCACATTTAAAAACAACAGGAGTTGCGCAAAGTGCCCTGTATGCGCAGTCAGGTGGAGCAGAGCTCTGTATGCGCAGTCAGGTGGAGCAGAGTTCTGTATGCACAGTCCGGTGGAGCAGGCTCTGTATGCACAGTCAGGTGGAGCAGAGCTCTGTATGCGTAGTCGGGTGGAGCAGGCTCTGTATGCGCAGTCGGGTGGAGCAGAGCTCTACGCGCAGTCAGGTGGAGCAGAGCTCTGTATGCGCAGTCAGTTGGAGCAGAGCTCTGTATGCGCAGTCGGGTGGAGCAGGCTCTGTATGCGCAGTCGGGTGGAGCAGGGCTCTGTATGCACAGTCAGGTAGAGCAGAGCTCTGTATGCGCAGTCGGATGGAGCAGGGCTCTGTATGCGCAGTTGGGCGGAGCTGCGCTCTGTATGAGCAGTTTGGTGGAGCAGAGCTCTGTATGCACAGTCAGGTGGAGCAGGCTGTATGCGTGGTCAGGTGGAGCAGAGCTCTGTATGTGCAGTTTGGTGGAGCAGAGCTCTGTATGCGCAGTCGGGTGGAGCAGGGCTCTGTATGCGCAGTTGGGTGGAGCAGGACTCTGTATGCGCAATCGGGTGGAGCAGAGCTCTGTATGCACAGTCGGGTGAAGCAGGCTCTGTATGCACAGTTGGGTGGAGCAGAGCTCTGTATGCGCAGTCGGGTGGAGCAGAGCTCTGTATGCGCAGTCGGGTGGAGCAGGGCTCTGTATGCGCAGTCGGGTGGAGCAGGGCTCTGTATGCGCAGTTGGGTGGAGCAGGGCTCTGTATGCGCAGTCGGGTGGAGCAGAGCTCTGTATGCGCAGTCAGGTGGAGCAGAGCTCTGTATGCGCAGTCGGGTGGACAGGATCAGTGTGTTTGGTGTCACAGCGAATGGGCCCCAGTGTGGTTGAGGTGGGGGGGCAGGCTAATTAGCACACAGCGGCTGGTTGGCTCCATGCTGCTTTGTGGAAATGACTGAAATCAATCGGGGGGGGGGGGGGGGGGCTGTTGTGGGGGGGGGGGGGGTGTTAGCTGGCCAGGCGGATGGAGCTCTTTTATTCCGCTTCACAACTGGACCAAGTTCAAACGCCCGGGGAGGGGCTGGGGGTGACAATACACGGCACCAGGAATTACAGGAACACTCAGAATCCCCCCATTCACCTACCAAAATGAATTCCTGGCCAGAAGACTGCCTGCGTCGCTGCCAACAGACCCATTTATCTATCTCATGGAACATTTTTGTACAAATAAGGTCACGCTGATGGTGATTACCGCTGGGTATGAAACCGGGCCAAGGGTCAGTCCTGTCCCTGACACCAAACCCCCCTTTTCATGAATATTCCCTTTCTTATTCAAATTTTTTGATTTGGAGGCTTGTTCCAGCCGCAGTTGGAGGTCAATTCCATTTCAGTTCAGTCAGTCACAATTCAGTTCACGGACTGAGAGAAATTTCCATTATCTCCTATTAGCTTTTTTTTCAGTATTTTTAACTATACTTCATTTCCTGAAGTATTTGAATAATAAATTAATATTCATGAATGGGGGGGAAGGGGGGGGGGGGGTTTATTTGAATAATAAATTAACATTCGTGAGTTAAGCGGACTGTCTGTGCTCCAGCTGTTTTCGTGTGTTTGTCACCCAACACCTGTAAATAAATGCCCTTTTCTTTTTTTTTCTTTTCATAATGGAGCTTTAACGTGACGCCTTTCTTGCCTTTCTTCTTCTCGCGTTTGTGATTGGTCCAGGCCACCGAGCTGTCTGAAGCTGGTGAGGTGGGCCGTCCTTCTCTCTCAGAACACAGATGGACTTTCTTTTTTTCCCCCATCGCTTCTCAGTCTTTAAACAGGAACGATGAAGGGGTTTTGAAGGGGTTCTCTATCTCCATTTCTCTCTCTCTCCATCGCTGTCTCTCTGTCTCTCTCTATCTCTCTCTCCTTTTTTGCATCTCTCTTGTCTGTTTCCCTCCCTCCTCCTGGGTCTTTCCCATTATGAGCGTGTCTTCATGTGCTGCGGTGTCCCAATATGAGCATCTGCAAAATGCCCAAATGTAAAGACATCCATCTCTCTCTCTCTATTTATGTGTGTTTCCCTCTCTCCATTTCTCTCTCTTTCATCCTGCCCCCTTCCCTCTCGCTCGCCCCCCTCTCCCGCGCCCCCCTCCCCTGCCCCCACCCCGTAGATGATTTGCGCTGTAGAGTGAGATATCGTGATAACGGGCTTGTCAGTAGCTTGTTATTGCCCTGTCTATTGCGCGTCACTGGGCTTCATGGTAATTGGAAGTCGATACTGGGACAGGGTGCTTGTGGCATTTGGGATTACTCTGACCGCCCACACAAACCTCCCCCCACCCCACTCGAGACACCTGCCCTCTGTCTCCCCCCTCTGTCCCACCATTTTTCCATCTCTTTTTCTGCACTCATCCCCCCCTTCTCCCTCCTTCTCTCGCTTCTCTGTCCCTCCTTCCCTCTATCTCTCTCTTGCTCTCTCGCTCTCCCTCCCTCTATTTCACTCCTCCTCCTCTCTCTTCCTCTATCCCCCTCTCTTTCACTCCTCCACCTCTCTCCCTCTATCCCCCTCTCTTTCACTCCTCCACCTCTCTCTCTCCCTCTGTCCCCCTCTCTTTCACTCCTCCACCTCTCTCTCTCCCTCTATCCCCCTCTCTTTCACTCCTCCACCTCTCTCTCTCCCTCTGTCCCCCTCTCCTTCTCTCCTCTAGCGCTCTCTTGTGTTGTGCTCCTCATGCTGATGGGTGGAGTGAAAGCGTTCGCGCCTCTCGGGAGCCTCGGTCCTCACGCGCGCCGGTGCCGCGTGTCGCAGCTTGTTTTTAAATGGTCCCAGCGTTAGCCTAGCCTAGCCTAGCTTAGCCTAGCCACAGGCCTGGGCAGTTTTTCCATTATCAGCTTCTGGGTGCTTTTTTTTTGGCCTTGGAATACTCTGTGCCGCCACCGGGAGCAAACAAACAGTGGCAACTGTGCCAGGAGCTGTTATCCATGCTTGCCGAGTCCAGGACAAGTTTTCTAGCATTCTTTTTAAACACTGTTTCCTTCAGCATATTCACCTATATTGGGGCCATATTCAACTGTACTGTCAGCATAGTCCTCTGGACTGTTATCATAATTGGATGTATTGACGGTGTTATCAGCTGACTTAACTGATTACACTGATCCCACAGCCTGTCTGTCCCCTAGCACTGATCCCACAGCCTGTCTGTCCCCTAGCACTGATCCCACAGCCTGTCTGTCCCCTAACACTGATCACACAGCCTGTCTGTCCCCTAACACTGATCCCACAGCCTGTCTGTCCCCTAACACTGATCCCACAGCCTGTCTGTCCCCTAACACTGATCACATAGCCTGTCTGTCCCCTAACACTGATCACACAGCCAGTCTCTCCCCTAGCACTGATCCCACAGTCTGTCTCTCCCCTAACACTGATCCCACAGCCTGTCTCTCCCCTAACACTGATCCCACAGCCTGTCTGTCCCCTAACACTGATCCCACAGCCTGTCTGTCCCCTAACACTGATCCCACAGCCTGTCTGTCCCCTAACACTGATCCCACAGCCTGTCTCTCCCCTAACACTGATCACACAGCCAGTCTCTCCCCTAACACTGATCCCACAGTCTGTCTGTCCCCTAACACTGATCACACAGCCAGTCTCTCCCCTAACACTGATCACACAGCCAGTCTCTCCCCTAACAGTGATCACACAGCCTGTCTCTCCCCTAGCACTGATCTCACAGCCTGTCTGTCCCCTAACACTGATCACACAGCCAGTCTCTCCCCTAACACTGATCCCACAGCCTGTCTGTCCCCTAGCACTGATCACATAGACTGTTCTCTGGTTAACCTTTTCTGCTCTTTATCAACGGCCTGGCTGAGATCACTTGGACAGGGTTGTGTCAGGATCTGTTTTATGATTTCTCTCTCTCCCTCCCTCCCTCCCTTCCTTCCTCTCTCCCTATCCTTTCCCCCCTTCTCTCCTTCCTCTTTTATCTCTCGTTCCATCTTTCTCTTTGTCTCTCCCTCCCTCGGTTTCTCTCTCTCTTTCTGCAGTTTTTTTGAGAACATGAGTCGGATCATCTCGCCCGAGTACATACCCACCGAGACGGATGTGCTGAGGGTGCGACTGCGGACGACTGGGGTCATCGAGACGCAGTTTAAAGTCAACCACCTGGTCTTCAGGTAAGAGACAGAGACGCAGTTTAAAGTCAACCACCTGGTCTTCAGGTAAGAGACAGAGACGCAGTTTAAAGTCAACCACCTGGTCTTCAGGTAAGAGACAGAGACGCAGTTTAAAGTCAACCACCTGGTCTTCAGATAAGAGACAGAGACCTAGTTTAAAGTCAACCACCTGGTCTTCAGGCAAGAGACAGAGATACTTTAAAATGTATCTCTGTCTCTTACCTGAAGATCAGGTGGTTGACTTTAAACTAGGTCTCTGTCTCTTACCTGAAGACCAGGTGGTTGACTTTAAACTGTCCTGAAAACTCAGAGATGATTTATGTTGCCACCAGTAATCTCTAACTCAGATCCTGGAGATATGCAGCGTCTGCAGGTTTAACGCCAGTCCTGGAGGGCCACAGTGTCTGCAGGTTTAACTCCAGTCCTGGAGGGCCACAGCGTCTGCAGGTTTAACTCCAGTCCTGGAGGGCCACAGCGTCTGCAGGTTTAACTCCAGTCCTGGAGGGCCACAGGGTCTGCAGGTTTAACTCCAGTCCTGAAAGGCTGCAGTGTCTGCAGGTTTAACTCCAGTCCTGGAGGAACGTGGTGTCTTCAGGTTTAACTCAAGAATAGCTCAAATGTTTTCATAATTCAAATACAGTAAGAAAAGAAACGTTGAATTTTTTTTTGGCATAACATAAAACTAAAAATGAAAGTATATATATGTATATGTATATATACATAGGGGCTGTCTGTGCTGTGATCTTGACTTTGGGTCCTGTGGCCAATAAATGTGACTTTGTGGATTCATTATTCTGTAACGGTGTCACAGATGACAGGGCTCTCGCAGTGTAATTTTCCACCCGGTGGCATATCTGCCATTTGAATTGTAATGCGGCTCGTGAAATAAACGGCAGAAACCGTTAATGGCGTGAGGCGCGGAAACACCGAGAGCCAGATTTCGCTTCGGCGCGACTCGCCCGCGATAGGGGACAAGCACGACGATAAAGAAACAGCTGAAGCAGTTGTGCTGAACTCGTTGTGAAATGTTGTCCTGGAAAGAATAAAAAAACTGATTTCTTTCTCTTTCTTATTGCGGTAACGCCTGCCTCAGCCGCCCCTCTCGGTCTGAACCCCATTTATTTTAGCGCATTTTAATCGCTTTCATGAGCGGCAGTAAATTGAACTACCTCCGGCAGCGTCATGATTTTTTCATAGGCTGCGGCTTCATTTGTAACCGCTCGGTCCTCGAGCCCCCGGACCCGCGTGCCGCCTTTGATGGACATAACGCGCTTTTTATGGTTTGTTATGATGTCATATAATCCTTCAGAAAGGAAAGCGCGTGAGCAAAATAGGACGGCGGGTCTGGTTGGTTGGTTGGTTGCTTCCCATCAGTTCACCTCCTGTTAATTCATTCGTTTGAAATACACCGGAGATTTTCAGACTCCGCGTTAAAGTGGCCGTTCGTGGGCGCTGTCCTCGGGACCCCCTGGCGCCCGTGGCGATTAGCCAAATGCGTCGTGGCAAGGGAGCGCCTAATCGTCTCCTTCAGATTATCACGCCTATTCAGTTTGTTAATGGGTAAATGTGGATTTGAATATGTGCCGAAATGAGCTGTATACCCTTGGAGTTTGTGATTTGCATCAGAAGTAAATTCGTAAAAGAATTTAATTAAGGGGGAACTAAGACACTGGCACTCAAAGCCTTAAAGTTTGGAGCTGCGGTGCGATAAGGGGTGTATCGAAACCCCCCAGAAGGTTGGGATTATTACATTCAAATGGAAAATCCATCTTCGTTTTATTCAGCTGTCTTATTGAAAACTCTGCTTATCTGATTTTGTCCGTGCGCTATTTTGGATGCCGCAGCTCAGGATACATATTTATGAATTTGGTGGTTCCCGTCCTCGGTGAGAGGCGCGGGACGCACCGTTTGGGAGGCCAGACCCCTCCCGCGTGGCAGAGGGGCCGGTCCCCTGCCGTGGCTCCTCGTGATCCCATCTACCGCCCTGCTTCCCCCCCCTCAGAATAAGGAAAACAATAAATAAAACTAAAGGAAGGAGAACTGTTGGCTCTCCTTAAAAAAATCCCTCTTGCAGAACCTGATATTTGGCTGTATTTAATGGCATGTGCTGGGTTTCTGCCCACTTTTTGATTCCGTTTAAATCTTCTGGGAGTAATTTTTTAGAGTCCAACTTCAGAAATTCAGAAATTGTATTTCATGATTGCTTGAATTTTTGTATTGTCTGTAAACTCCATCAGACTACTTAAAGAACTCCATAAAGATCATTAGTCTTAGTAGAGGAAAGACGGTCCCATTACTGACCCCTGTGGGACTCCACTTCCCACAACACATATATCATGCTTGCTACAGTTACTTTTGTATTCAACCACGCAATTTTCACACAGAGGTAACTCTAACTCTCCAAATAGACACAAATGAAATAACAGTAATTCCTGCTGATTTAATTTTGACAGAGTGTCTCACTTTATCAGATGCTTTTTGAAAGTCTAAATGTGTTTCATACTCCTGGTTTGGTCCAGGTGGTGTGATAGGCCTGACCAGCATCTTTTCAGAGCCCTATTGGCTATCCATTAAAAATGTTGTTTTTTATTTTTTATTGACTTGTTAGCCCAGGGATGCTCACATCTGTCTATTGAGGCCCGTAGTCCTGCCAATTTTCTTTTCTACCTGATAGCTAATTTATTGATTAATCACCCTGATTAATTGATTTAACTCGCCTGGAGTCCCAGGTATAAATCGATCCTGATGGGAAGGGAAGGGAACCAGCGGTACTGCTGACCCCGAGGGTCCAATCTGAGCATCCCTGTTTTTGACCATTGCGCTGCATTACCACACTGAGCCCCCAGGGGGCAGCGGTGCAGGGCCGTGGGGAAGCCTCAGCTGGTGTCGGAATGGCCATTACAACCTGACATTTTGTTTTGAGTGGAGGTGGATTGGGTGTACTTCACAACAATAAATAAATAAATAAAACATAGAGGGAAGTGAAAGCCAAAAAAGAATGAGCGCTTGAGGTTCCCCTCGCTTTTGTGTGCTATAGGTTAAGCAAAATGGGGGGACGGGGGAACAGGAAATAGAGTGCGCAGGACTGCACCTTTATTTCCCATTGTTTATTCTCAAACAAACATATACAATTCTGCGATAAAGGTCACCGTAATGTTTTATTTTTTCCAAACAATATTTTGATGAAAAAGGTTTTTTTTTCTCTTCTCCTTTTTGTCCTTTCCTTGCCGATGGAAGGGTGACCCCAATAGAGATCTCTGTTAAGGCTCTGTTCCAGTGTGAGGATGGGCCCCATGGTCTGGTATCTGTTAAGGCTCTGTTCCAGTGTGTGGATGGGCCCCACGGTCTGGTATCTGTTAAGGCTCTGTTCCAGTGTGTGTGGATGAGCCCCATGGTCTGGTATCTGTGAGGTTCTGTTCCAGTGTGTGGATGGGCCCCATGGTCTGGTATCTGTGAGGTTCTGTTCCAGTGTGTGGATGGGCCCCATGGTCTGATATCTGTTAAGGCTCTGTTCCAGTGTGTGGATGGGCCCCACGGTCTGGTATCTGTTAAGGCTCTGTTCCAGTGTGTGTGGATGAGCCCCATGGTCTGGTATCTGTGAGGTTCTGTTCCAGTGTGTGGATGGGCCCCATGGTCTGGTATCTGTGAGGTTCTGTTCCAGTGTGTGGATGGGCCCCATGGTCTGATATCTGTTAAGGCTCTGTTCCAGTGTGTGGATGGGCCCCATGGTCTGGTATCTGTTAAGGCTCTGTTCCAGTGTGTGGATGGGCCCCATAGACTGGTATCTGTTAAGGCTCTGTTCCAGTGTGTGGTTGGGCCCCTGGGTCTGGTACCTGTTAAGGCTCTGTTCCAGTGTGTGGCGCTGTAGTCCTCCAGGGATGGGAAGGGTTTCATCCAAAATGGCGGCCATGGAGCAGGAAGCGCTTGCGTACTGTTTTCGAGCTTCCCGTGTCGGCGCAGTCGACGCGTGTGTCCTCCTCCTCCGCAGCCTGCGCAGACACAGCGTTTCGCAGGTAAGTGGGCTGCGTTTGTATAGCGCTGCCATGCCAAGGCACCAGTCAGCTCGCTGGGAGCAGTTAGGGGTTCGGTGTCTTGCTCAGGGACACTTCGACACGCCCAGGGCCGGGGATCGAACGGGCAACCCTCCGACTGCCAGACAACCGCTCTTACCTCCTGAGCTGTGTCGCCCCCGCAGGCGCGCTGACATGCAGAGCCGCACAGCTGCGCGCTGGGAAGATGGCGGCCTTTTGTCCGCGCGGATGCCTCGTGCCCGTGAGGCTCTGCTGGAGTAAAAGAGCCTTACCTCGCTCGCTCGGACCCTGCTTATCATTCATGCATTTCCCCGGGAGCCATCTTGTCGATTAAAAAGTAATAATATCAATTACTACGGAATGCTCTGCTCTTCTGAACTGCGTATTAGCATACTGCATGTTAATGTTTTCTCAGCTCAGACTATTTCACCAGCTAGTCTCATGCCTCAGGCTGTAATCTGACCAACCACCTTTTCTGTTTGCTGTGACCGATTCCCCATTGCCTCCCTGTTCACATTTAACCTTAATTGTAGCTGTTTATCTTTAACTCTGGACACCAGAGGATGTGCTCCCCCTCTATATTTGGGTTCCTCCTTGTCGCTAAGTTTCCAGATTTCAAACGCCATTTTTATGTTACCTCAGAAAATGTCTTGCATGTCACGCATTGCTCTCTCTCTCTCATGGTCATAGCCGTGGCAACACCGACGCAAGGAGAGCGCACGGGACGTTGTTTTGATTCCGCGCTCTGGCTTCTGAAAAGCGTAGTTTTTGTTTGGGTCCTTGCCTTAATTTGACAGGGTGACTTTCGGTGGCGATCCACCTCTAACGGTGTGCCAGGATCGTAGGCTAATGTTTTGGACCCCCCCCCCCCCCCCCCCCCCCGGTAGCTCGGGTCTGCAGAGTCTGAGATCTTTACCGTGCTCTGAGGGTTACCGACGGTTACCGTTAGCGTTTGATAATGTCTGAGGTTCCGCGGGGTCAGGGCAGGGGCGGTCAGGTCTGTGACCACGGAGTTTTTCGGCGGGGGGTCCGGCGTCGCGCACGCACCCGAGGCGGCCGGGACCGTCCCTTCTGACCCTCCGCACAGGGGGGCGGGGGCGGGGGCGGGGGGGCGGGCGAACCCCGATTTTCATCATTTAAAGGCGCGGATGATCGCGTCGCTGACGGAGGGCCGAGAGCAGCCCGGGAGAGGGGGCGAGTCGCGGGCACGGCCGCTAAATTTAACGGCCCGCGATCCCCAGACGCAGGCGAGGCCCGCGAGCGTAACGGGACACCACCGGCCTTCGATTACTCTGCCTCTGCAGAATAATTACGCGATTTGGGGGGGGGGGGGAGAGAGACCCAAAATCTGCATATCTGTGGTGGCAGATCACAATTCCCTCATTGCGCTCCCCCTTACGCTTACACAAGAATACGGCTAGGAAGGAGGAGACTGAGACGTCTACGCTGCGGGGTATCTCTTGAAATTTTGGTTCTTAGAAGTCTGAAGGGGAATGGGCCAATTTAGGCTTTTTATTTGTTTTTCATCTCTTGGCGAAGGGAGAGATGGCGGAGGAATGATATTCAACCGCTACCCCATCCCCCCCCCCCACCGCCGCTGAAAGTGGTTTCATCAGCTCGTGCTGTTTGTGTTGCTGTATCAACAGCCCAGGTAATGGCACCGAGCCCAGCTCACACACCGCCCTCTGGTTGCACACGAAATAAATAAAAGACACAGACCCTGAAGTGGGGGGATTGAAGCACAGATAGCTATAGGACCGGGGGGGGGGGGAGGCGGGGAGGGCGGGGAGGGGTATTGTCTCCCCTGAAAGAAATAATCAAGTAGGAAATTGAAAGTTGGTTCCCATTTAGTGTGTAACACCTTCCTCCTTTCAGTGGCCGGTGGAGTTCGGGGGATTGTGGTCGGCGAGAGTCACGCTCGAGAAATACTTTTGTTTTTTGTTGGTAGATATCGGGTTGCTGTCCACGAGAATTCCTACCGAATGGCACGCGTGTCCATCGCAGGTGCCGTTTACCTCAGAAACGGAGGCGTGGGTCTGTTCATCAGTTCATTAATCAACAAATCAAAATTGTAGGCCTATTTATAACGTATTTTTAACAAGTAAACGTACGTCGAAGTGATTTCCACTGCAGGGGATAAAGGATTGAAAGGGAAAGTTAAAAAATGTTTTTTTTTTTTAAATAAAAAAAAAAAGAAGAAATATCACTTGGTTAAAAGCCAGTTTAAAAAATAGATCATTTTTAGTGATTGCGTTTTTTAAATTTTGACGGACAGGGCCATGCCTCTAAAGAGGCCTGAGACACTCGGGGCTCCTGAGGGATCTCGTCTTAAAGGCTGATCGGCGGCGTAGCCCGGCGCTAGCCCTTGCTGTGGTTTACTAGACTAACGGATGAAATCGTTTCTGAATCACTACGAAGACGAACAGCCAACCGACGTAGCGGTTTAAGAACGAACGGGCGTGCGCACATGGAAAAAGACGCGTGTGATGAGTTGTTTAATCCTGGGCTTGGTTTGGACTCGTTTCGCTGCTGTGCTTTTCATTTATGTTCGGATGATGTGGCTTTAATCATCTCTGCTGCCCCCCCCCCCATCCCCCCCGCGGTGGACTTGTAGCCCGTGAGCGCTAAAGAGCTCATTTAGGGTATTGGCATCGGAAGGCCGGTCCGTCGTCTGGTCAGATGTGCCTCGTGTGGCGACGTTGTGCATCGGATCCCCCGGCAGTAATTACTCTCCTGTTTTGCTCCAGCTGTGCCTTCGTGGTTATAACCGGTTCCCGTGGTTCTCAGGAGAAAAAGGGTTGTCAGCTGTGTTTGAATCGTGGATTTGTTGAGGGACGGGCGGTGTATGGTGGGCAGGTGTTCGTCACTTTAATGTTTGTGCTTAAGCTTACGATGACGTCATCGTGAAACACAGTCACACACATGACATCCCAGGGGAGGCTTATGGACACTGTATCATTTAGTATCGCATTTATTAAATAAAATACGAAAAAAAACTGCGTGTAATAAAAAGGAAAGGAGATGACTGTTTATGGAAGGTCTAGATTTAAATACATCTGTGGGGGTTCCTGGGTGGCTGAGCTTGTTCATTCTCCTGTATTGTGCATGGATGGGCCCACAGTCTGCTTTCTGCAGGTCTGTGCCCTGACTGCGGGTGTGCAGGCTTGATTCCCAGGTGGGGCACTGCCATTGTTTGTCTGACTCAGGTGTTTAATCTGAATTGATTCAGTGAAATATTCAGCTGTACAAACATGTTGGGTGCATAAAATGCAGCTGTGTAAGTACCTTTGGATGTGTCCAGCTGCATTAATGCTCTGATAACGTTCTCCTGACAACAGTTATTACGGACACCTGCAGTGAATCCCTGTGAGCCTGAGTTTCTTTCATTAGTAAATACGAAATTGAGAGAATTATAAGAAAATGTTCCTGTAATATAAGGATAAGCCTGCATCACAGCAGTGTATTATGCATGTTTCCACACATTGTGAAGATTCTTTAATATATATTCAGTATATATATTCTGTAATGGTCCTGTCTCTGTCTGTCAATCTGTCTGTCTGTCTGTATGTCTGTCTGCTTGCCTGCCTGCCTGTCTGTCTCCCTGTCGTCTATCTGTTTGTCTGTCTGTCTGTCTGTCTCTCTGCTTGCCTGCCTGCCTGTCTGTCTCCCTGTCGTCTCTCTGTCTGTCTGTCTGTGGGCAGGATGTATGACGTGGGCGGGCAGCGGACAGAGCGCAGGAAGTGGATCGGCTGCTTTGAGGATGTGCGGGCCGTGCTGTTTGTCGTGTCGCTCAGTGGCTATGACATGACTCTGGTGGAGGACCCGTCTATGGTCAGACCCCCGCGGGCTCGAATCACCACTGATTGCCCCCTGTTAAAATCACCACTGACTGCCCTCTGTTAAAATCACCACTGACTGCTTCCTGCTAAAATCACCACTGTCTACATCCTACTAAAATCACCACTAACTGCATTCAGCTAAAATCACCACTAACTGCCTCCTTCTAAAATCACCACTGACTTCCGCCTGCTCGAATCACCACTGACTGCCTCCTGCTAAAATCACCACTGACTGCCTCCTGCTAAAATTACCACTGACTGCCTCCTGCTAAAATCACCACTGACTGCATCCTGCTAAAATCACCACTGACTGCATTCAGCTAAAATCACCACTGACTGCCTCCTGCTCAAATCATCACTGACTGCCTCCTGCTAAAAGCACCACTGACTGCCTCCTGCTAAAATCACCACTGACTACCTCCTGCTCGAATCACCACTGACTGCATCCTGCTAAAATCACCACTGGCTGCCTCCTGCTAAAATCACCACTGACTGCATTCTGCTCGAATCATCACTGACTGCCTCCTGCTAAAATCACCACTGACTGCCTCCTGCTCGAATCACCACTGACTGCCTCCTGCTAAAATCACCACTGACTGCATTCTGCTCGAATCATCACTGACTGCCTCCTGCTAAAATCACCACTGACTGCCTCCTGCTCGAATCACCACTGACTGCCTCCTGCTAAAATCACCACTGACTGCCACCTGCTCGAATCACCACTGACTGCATCCTGCTAAAATCACAACTGGCTGCCTCCAGCTAAAATCACCACTGACTGCCTCCAGCTAAAATCACCACTGACTGCCTCCTGCTCGAATCGCCACTGACTGCCTCCTGCTAAAATCACCACTGAACTGCCTTCTTTAATTAGTCTGGGAATAAAATCACCCTGTCAAATCGAAGTCGCATATGAATTTACAACCTTCAAGTATCAGAATTCAGTGAAATGGATTTAATTTTTCACACATCTGTTTTCATAGGACTTGTGAAAACCTGTGGAAATATTTTCCACCTGTGTGTTCTAATGTTCCTTTGAATTTGTTTCTTCCACAGAACCGTCTGCAGGAAAGCTTAAAACTCTTCGCCTCTATCTGCAATAACGTTTTCTTCAGAAGTACCTCGATGGTAAGGTTTCGGTCTTCATCCCGCTAACTCCAGCACGGCTTCGGAATAATCCGGATAAATTCTTCCTTCATGAATGTTTGATGACTGTCTTGGCGTGCTGAGACCCACAGGAAGGGCTTATCAAAAGCATCTGACTCCACTGTTTAAGGCTGAAACGAGTCCTCTTCTGTGTGGCAGCAACACTCAGGCAACTGCCAGGGACTGGACAAAGCGCGTATTTGATACATGTATTTTCACGCATGTATTTAATATGTGGAATTGATTGCTCATTTTCATGCACTTGCTAGGCAACCTACACCATTTGGTTTTCACTTGTATCATATTTTTTGAAGCACATTTATGCGACGATGGGTCATTTCGGCACAAGGATGTACCCCATGGCCTTGAATTAAATCCGGACCGTGCCACTGCCCAGCTGTGGCCAGTTGTCCCACTGGGCAATGCAGAATTGGCAATCGCATCGCCCGGATATGGGAGGGCTCAGACCATTTGGGTTCTGAGATTCATCGCTCTCTAGCGACCCCCACTGGTCGATTGGGCGCCCCTGGACTGCCTGTGAAAGCCACGTATGACGGTAGTTTGTTAGCGGTGGTAACGGTGAGCCGCTGGGCTGGACCGGTTGGACTTTCGGTACAGTTTTGGTGTGGCGGTGCGGCGTGTACCTCTGCCCCCATCTCCCCCTTCACCTGTCGAGAGATGGCGGTTTGGGTAATGGACCCCCATCTCCCCCTTCACCTGTCAAGAGATGGCGGTTTGGGTAATGGACCCCCATCTCCCCCTTCACCTGTCGAGAGATGGCGGTTTGGGTAACGGACCCCCATCTCCCCCTTCACCTGTCGAGAGATGGCGGTTTGGGTAACGGACCCCCATCTCCCCCTTCACCTGTCGAGAGATGGCGGTTTGGGTAACGGACCCTGCCGAGGTGTCCCGCACAGCCAGGAGCCGGAGTCTTCCTCAGATCCCAGCCGTTTGTCTATTCCCCCTCTGCCACCTCTCCCGCCAGCCGCTCTGCTGCGCGGTAATTAAAGACGGCGGCTACCCGCCCGCCGCGGCGCGCGTCCTAATCCCACCCCCACCCCCACCCCCCCATTCGCCAGCGCTTAACATGCGAGCCGTGATCTGAGTGCGTGGGGGTGAAATCGGCTCGGCGAGTGCGAGCCGCTGTTTAAAGGTGTGTGACGAGCTCGTGTTTAATTGAGCTTGTTTGGCCCGTTATGGGGCAATTTCAGTCATCAGCCCGGCGCCTGCGGGGAGACAAATTACCGTGAAGCCTTTACACGGAGCGGACGCTGATTACCTCGTTAAGCCAGGGGGCGTGGCCAGTCCGACCAACATTTCTCCCTTTCTGGCCGACCCGTTTCATTTTAATAAGGTGTTTAATAAGTTATTTTTTGTGTGTCTGTCTTCTTCATTCTGTCTATTTCATTTAATGCAGTGCCCTTGTGTAGCGACAGTAGAGCGAAGGTTCATTGTTTTTGACTGTTTGAGATCAAAAAACTAACATGAGACCAAAGTACAGACCAGCAATGTTTACTTCAGGGCATTCGCGTGCGTACATGTTTTACCATTTTACCTGAAATGGCGGTTTTTGTGTTTAACCCCCCATCACAAAAAAAAACAACATTTTTCCTACAGTTATAAACCATCATTTAGAGAATACGTCAATCGGCAAAGGAACAATCTTGAAGGGGGTGGTTACATTGGCCCAGTATATTTCATCCCATAAATAAAGCAGCAACATCTTCAGTAGATGTTGTGCTTTTACCTGATTTTGTCAGTGTTGTGATTTTATTTTAGTGATGTATCCATGGAAAGTGTGTACCCTAAAGCCTGTGCTTTTACCAGAACCACTCCTTAAAAAAAAAAAATTAAAAAAAAGGTTTTACTCCAAACCCAAAATGAAAAAGCACTTTCATTAATTCACAACATTCCCTCCTATTCTTGCTACAGGAATAGTTCACTTTCTGTGAAGTGTATCCTTCATTGCACACAAAAACATACTTATGGATGGGCCCCATCAAAAACACATGTTCATAGTGAAAGTGTGAATTATTTTTTTCTTTCTTTCTTTTCAGATCTTATTCATGAATAAGATTGATCTGTTCCAGGAGAAGATCTTGCATTCTGGACGGCACTTGCGCCTGTACCTCCCCCAGTTCAGAGGTGAGCTCCTGGGGGGGTCTTTCTGGGAACGGGTAGAACCACGTGTGCATAGGTTTTGGTGGGCAGACAGGGAGACATGTCAACCCCAGTATTTTCATATGAATTGATTGCTGGCCTAGCTCGTTTGCACCAGGCCGTGGGGGTCCAGCAGTGTGTCTCCCCTGCCTGTGGGTCAGAGAGGGCTGCCCAACCCTGTTCCTGGAGGTCTGGCGTCCTGTAGGTTTACACTCCAACCCTAACAAAGCACACCTCATTCAACAGCTAGAGCAGGGCTGCCCATCCCTGTTCCTGGAGGTCTACCATCTTGTAGGTTTACACTCCAACCCTAATAAAGCACACCTCATTCATCAGCTAGAGCAGGGCTGCCCAACCCTTTTCCTGGACATCTACCATCTTGTAGGTTTACACTCCAACCCTAATAAAGCACACCTCATTCAACAGCTAGAGATCGTGTTTGAGCTGCTAATCAGTAGAATGAGGTGTGCCAAATTAAGGTTGAAATGAAAACCTACAGGGTGGTAGATCTCCTGGAACAGGGCTTGGCAGCCCTGTAAATGTAGAAGTGTAAACACCAAGGTAAAGTTGAAGTGTGCTTGTGGAGATGTACATTCAGTCTTGTCATGTCCTGCATTTCCCTGGATACACATCACCATCAGCCACAATCAGTAGAGAGATATGAGTGAGCCTCAGCCTTCCCACCCCCCCACCCCCCTGCCATGCTCATTTGAGTTTAAATGTTGGGGGCGCCCATGTCTCTGACTTATTCACCTTATTTATGCACAACCCCCCCCCCCCCCAACAGAATCAGAAATCAGTCTTCTCTCTGGAAGACCCTATAAATAACTCATGGGGCCAATGGCCTGTTGTTATTGGTGTAAAGTAGTGAATCCTTATCCTTTTCTTCTTGGGGTCTTGTGATTCTTGTGTATTTCTAACCCAATGTGACATGGGGTTTAAGGTTATGCGGATTCTTGGCTATGAAGGCTGGGTGCTGCTCATGAACACTCGGGTGGCTGTGGTTTATTTTGGGTATGTGTTAGAGGGGGGAGGGTAAATATTAGAACAGCCTTTTTTGTGACAGAAAAATGATGAATGAAGTGTGACAGTCTTAAAATGGCGTACCAAGCTGTGAGCCAATACTCTGGCTGCTGAACCAGAAGCTATTTTAATCCAGGAAGATCCAAGGTAGTTTTGGAGGGGTTGTGGCCAGTGGTGCTGACAACAGAGTGGGAAGAGATGGGTTTGGGGGCGTGGCTTAATGAATGGGAGGACAGTAGATTGGGGGTATGGCCTAATGAATAAGAGGATTATGTTTAGGGGCGTGGCTTAAGGAAAGATGTTCAGTATAGTGGGAGGAGACTGCTTTGGGGGCGGCGTGGCCTAATGAATTGGATGATGATGCTTGGGGGCGGGGCTTAGTGAATGCGGCTTGGCTGAGGTGTTTGTTGGACCCACACCTGTCCCTGGCAGGTGCGGACTGTGACGTGGACGCCGCTGCCCGCTACATCGCGGGAATGTTCGTGGCGCGCAACAGCATGCCCAGCAAGCTCGTCTACCACCACTTCACCACGGCCACCGACACCTCCAACGTGCAGGTCGTCTTCCAGGTCGTCATGGACACCATCATCAAGGAAAACCTGGAGGCAGTGTCTCTCCTCTGAGCTTGGTGCCACGGCGACCGAGTGCCATGGTGACTGAGTGGTACGGTGAAGGTTCATTCCCAGGATCACTAATGGCACCTGGAGAACACTTATGTGTGTTTTTCTTGTTTATCTGTGTGTGTCGGCGTACGTGTGTGTGTGTGTGTGTGTTTGTTCATTATTTTTTGAATTCAGCATTATTTAAAAATTTTTAATTTTTAAAAATATTTTCCATCTTTTTTTTGGATGATCTTTAGCTCTTTGTGTTAAAAATGTATGTATTTATTATGTAGTACATAGCCGTAATTGAAGCATAACTTTTTTCTGTTGTTTTTTTAATCAGGTGAAAGCATTTCATTTATGTCCTTTTGTTCTGTTAAAGATCACCGATCCTTGTAGACAGAGTTTCTTCTGGGGGGGGGGGGGGGTGTCAAGGCCTCTCCCCCTCCCACTGACAGGTTTTCCTGGTTACTGGGCAGAGTTGCCAACTGATGTGTTGCCAAGGCAATGGCCTGGCCCCCTGTTGCCGAGATTGGGGGGGGGGGGGCACTGCTTAACAAGCCTTCACAGGACAGTGTTTTCATAAGAGGAATAGTGTGTGATGAAGCTCCCATTTGGGTTCCTCTGACACCCCCCCACCTCCCTCACCGCCCCCGGCACCTCCTGTGTACCCCGTACCCATTTATTATGCATCATTAATACCCCCACCGTCTCCCCCAGCCACCTTTCCCGAAAGGCGTGTTGCCATAGCCACTGAGGCGAGCATCGGCAGGCTTCTATACCACTTCCCGAAATGCGTTCTTTGTAACGTCTCACGTGGCTGCTTATAATGCCTGCATAACCACCCGTGTGAGGTGTAATAACGCCTCGTTAGTGTTCCGTGTTCAGTTATGCCTGAAACGAGCAGCCGTGAAGGTTCGTACCGGATTAAGAAAAGCTGGGACTGCGGGAGTTGGAAGGCGGAGCGCTCTTGTCCTTTGCCGTGGGCCGTCGGGGTTTTACGACCAGTAGAATAAAGAAGAATGCGGCCTTAGATGTTTTATGAGCGGCTGTTGAATGCTGAAATTATATATTTTAAGCAGCTGCAAGGCTTGTTTTGGTCCATTGCTGAGGCTATTTGTTGCACTTGTAGTTGGAATGGGTGTCCACCGCTCTTTCTGATGTTTCTTACGGCTCTCGTATGAAGTGAGTCAGTGGACTACTGGGAAGTAGAGTTATCCAGTGCTTCAGTTCTTACAAACCGGCACCTCACCCTTCATCTGAAATTTCACCCACTTTCGAGGTCTTACGAGTTTCATTTATTAACACACTTATGTTCAGTCGAATTCACGATTTGTGCCGTCTTGTAGACCGCCGCTACTTGCGCACTCCGCACGTCTCATTACCACGCGCCGGCGCGTGCTCGGTTTCTGTGAGGAACTGAAAACTCCGTTTGATTAGATGCATGCCCGGTCGTGGTACCTGGTTTCCAGTATTCGCTGTTAAAGGGCTATAACGGTTTGTGTGAATCGGAGGTCGGGATGTATCCTTTTTCCGTCTGAGAGTGTGAAAGTTCTTTAAAAGTGCCTTTCTGTACCATCGTCACAGTATGATGGTCCATTTTATTTTGTCGCATATGTATTTTAAAATATGTAAGTACTGAAATTGAAACGTGCTTCTCATTTCGAATGAGGTTTTGTAAATCAAGTTACTGTGAATGGAAAAGCCCTCTGTGCGCACGTTTGATTTATGTGAAGTCAATTTTGTTTTGGCCAGGTGTAATTGTGCACTAATATTAAAGTATTATTTTAATTGTTTAATATTATATGGAATCCTGTGTTCAAGAACCTTCTCAATGAACTTACTTACGTAGGGAGGTTGGTGACAAGAATTCGCATAATATACATCGTGTGTAAAAATGTAACTCAAATCATGAGACCTATTTATGAGTGAGGTGTTAGGAACATATATAATTATCGCAGTTTCATTGTCTGAACATAAATCAGATGTACACAGTTTACAGTATATTAATCATTTTAATAAATAAAAAAAAGAATATTAGTGAAATTCTGCACAGCAGTAAACTATGTATGGTCATTTTAATACATTTGGCAGTTGGTACAGAGAGAAAGTCGATGGGTTGGCGCGGTACGGGGTATGGGGGGTGGGCTCAAACAGAAATTACATCCGTCAAACACTTTGGATTTTTTTTTTTTTTTTTTGTCGTTTAAATGAAACATTCTGTGTCCTCGGTCCGTCACGCTCTGTTGCCGCTCTGATACGCCCGATGATAGCGGGGATCAGGCGCTCGCGCAGTCCTGTGAGTCGAGCGAGAGGAGCACGTCCGCTTTACACTGGAACGTGTTCGAGCCATCCTGAACAAGTTCGCAGCTCTGGAGATTCGGGGAAATGTCTTTCACACATATAGCCTGTTGAGAAATTAAACGGTTGTCAGTGCTGCACGGAAATGCTTCTTTAAAGGGTAAAACAGTTTTCAAAAAAGAAAGAATAAACAAAAAAACTGAAATAGTTGGTTTTGCAAATTTAGCTTGAGGTACACCGGCATCACTTGTTTACACTATGATTGTTTTTCTTTTATTCAAGCTGATTTACGTGTGTGCAAATGTACAATTGTATGTTTTTGACGATATATTTCACTATGTTCTGGATGATTAGCATCCAGCAAGCTTTTCACGTTTGCTGATTTTTGAAAAGCTATATATGACGAGAAAGAAAGCGAATTCATTTTATTTAAATGATTTGTAATGCTGCATTTATGAAAGCAATTTTTAAAACCAATTTCAAGCATGTTTACCCCATGAACAAAATGCATTTGTTCCATTTGCAAAATTCAAAGCGATATATTGCAATACTTGAAATGACATTCGCGTTTAGTTTGGCACAGAAACTAAATACACAAAAAAACTCATGTATTTTTTTGTCATGATAAACTATTAAATAAGACATTATAGACAGTTTTTTTCGTCCAAGAATACATTTTATATACAGTCTGTATGGTGTCTTAGGGAAGCGCGAGGGCGAGCGTACGCAGGGGTGCCAAACGCGCTTTTACGCGCTCACGCTCCACGTTGAACTTTTATACAGACACTTTATTACTACCAACCAGTATCTAATGCTTCGAGAGATATTTTGTACATGGATCTTTGTCTTATAATGGACTGGTGACAGGCAAAACAATCCGTTATTTGTTAAACCAGCCCCAACTTGGCTATACACATTCGGCATGTTCTGTTAGAACATATCGAAGGTGCGAAATACCTTTAATCGGTGTCCAAACCTGGTAACACAGTAAGCCCCGCACGCGTTAGTGTCAATCGGCTGTCCAGACTTCTGCCAGCAATAGTTGGGGAAGATTTATCCACTTACCATGGTTTTCAGGATTGAGGTCTGTCGATTTCCCAGGTCGGGAAGGACACTGTTAGCCGCTGACTCGTCGCTGTCCAACACCGATTCTGGTTCGGATCTCCTGACGTAGGGTGATCTTCGGATGCCAGACAGCAGACCAGAAGCTCTACCAACGGAGTAGTAGCTTGGACCGGTCGCTTGCTTATACCACGCTTCTGTAGGATGGTACGAAATAAGCATGGAGATGGCCACGGACACTAAAGCGAATCTGACGGATCTCTCCATGGCTAAAATCTGAGTTTCGTGCTGCTCGGCGTTTGCAGGTCGCTCTGAACTCTTTTTCGGTGTGCTGGTATCTTTTTTGTTGTCTTGTTCCAAATGTCGATGCTTTTATAGACACATCGTGACGGTGATCACATTCGTCAACTTCATCCGACAATATGATTCATATTTCCGCCCTAGAGAATACCAATCTGAATTGATCAATTGAGTTTTTTTTTGGGAGGGGGGAGGGGGCACACTGTCACATGCGTTTGGTTGGCCTTTTATCGCCAGACCGACTGCCTTGAATAAATATGACTCAGTGAGCATCACGAACTTGTGTTTATGGACGGAGAAAGCGTAAATACTTCCTGAAGGATATTTTACGCACAGAGCCGGGTGGCCCAAAACTCGTTTCCAGTGTAATTTATTCACTGATGCGTAATGGTAGGCACGAGATTCGCCAACTGCCATTATCTCAGGGTATAGCAGAACCGTATCGTGACGTTGTAAACAATTTAGAATGGCGGTGCGTCGTTATCACGCCAGAGATATAATTATTATTCTCCTCTTAACGTTTCATTAAAAATGCCAATATTTTTGGAGTAGATGGGATAATTATTATTTTCTTATGTGAAAATATTACGCTTTGTGAGGTTTTTCCTGAGAAAGATAAACTGTCTAATATAAGATGAACTCTAATACATGGATTCTTCGAGCAGCTATGGCTTTACTGGAATAGGTTAATCAAGACCGTGAAAATCTAAACTCACAGTAGCCTAACTCTTCGCTCTCCCCTAAGTTTTATTCACATAAAGATATGCGACATATATTGATGCGTATCTGAACGACGTCTTGTTGTACTGGAAAAAATAAGACATAATATAAAAATATAAATATTCGCCAAATGACCGTTTAAAATGCATAAACGGTCATATTAAAATCAGACTGGAACTGGAAGTTTTCTTAGTGAGTCGTTGCAAGTCTGTAAGTCATTTGGCCTTTCTTTTAAAGAAATATCGATTGGTTTACATTCCCAGTTGAGGAAGCTCTGATTAGAAACCATTTTAATTCCGACGGTAGCCATCATTCCTCCTGAATCAGAGGTATTAGACTATGCGAGCACAGAGAGCATCAACTGAAATACAACAGAAAGGCTTTGCAGGCGCAAAGAGCCTATGGAAAACGCGCATCTGTATTGTAAATACAGTGACTGAATTGAAATTCAGTTCGACAAAATTTCTAAATTCTGTTAATTTCCTGCGCTAAGCCACCCAACCACTCTGGAAAACAAAGGAAAAATTATTATTTGTCTAATAAACGATGGTGCTCGTAAACAGACTCTGCAAATCTAAACTACCAACAAATCTTCGCGTTCTTCCCTTGGCGTTTTAATCCCTTAAAATAGACATCAGATCGTTGATGTATGGAAAATGCCTAAATGGTAAGATTTTTCTTTAATAACCCATATTGAGAGCCCATATTGTTAAAATGTTTTCATATAAGAGGAAAATACGTGCAATTTAAATGTTTATAAATTCTGTTCACGGTAAATCAGTTAATCGGTAAATAGAACACATACATCTATAAATGCAGGCCTACTGCAACGCAGATAGCGATATGTAGCGGACAGGGATCAGGTCAATGCGTCACATCTTTCTGTCACGCACCCAGGATTTCTGTCGGCGCCTCACGCGAAATTGATCGAGGTGTTATAGTTTTTGTTTTTGTTGTTGTTATTCTCTAGAGCTTGATGGCGCGTGTATTTAGAGGGCGAGTCAAGTATTCAGTGAAATAGTGACTGAGCCCGGGGCAGCCAATGCAGATGTTATTTTGCTGTGGATAAAACGAATCGAGGGGAAAATTCATACCAAGACTTCTAAAAAGACATACGAGGCCTTCATTAAACTAGTGAGTTTTCACCCGTAAACTCAATATTAACAAACAAACAAGCCAAAAACTCTGAAATATAACATTTTATTTAGACAAATTTAAAATTCACGTTGTTTTTACTAATACAGTGCTCCACAAAAATGCATATATATTTGACATGCACATTGTCCTGTGGTCACACATGGGGTGTTAAAACACACTTTTAAAGTTCCCATCCAGTTCATTTTAGCCTGGAGGCTAAATGCCTTATACCTGTGAACAATGATGAACCAAAAGCACACTGGACTATACCTCTACGTTGTGTAAATGCGGAAAAGTGCTAGTTTTTTTCTGTTCTTAAGAATTACTTTTCTTTTGGAGATTTACTGAATTTTTCACGACACCAACAGTTTTCCAGCAGATTTAGACCCACCAGGTAGGTCCAAAACTGCTGTCTCGTTGGTCACCACGGCAGCTTTGGCCAGTACACCTTTAACCTAACGGTCACAAACAGCTTTAACTGTAAACTCCCGCTACGGGCCACATTAAAAATACACAGATGGCTTTCGCCCCGCGATCCAGCCAGAGACACTTAAAACGGGGGCCTCCCCCCCCCCCCCCTCCCCCCTCCCCCCTCCCCCCTCCCCAAACCGCCCCCCCCCCCCCCCTGGAAATCTCCGGCGGTCAGAGTCCGTTGAACAGCGGCCTGCACTGCGGGGTGAGTTTGGCCTCCAGGACCGCGTCCGGGCCGCACACCCAGGGGTCAGAGGTCGCCCACTGCCACTTGAGGAGCCGGGCCCGGAGGCTCTCCAGGACCGGGCGGAGGGCCGGGTCGGAGGCCAGGTTCCGGGTCTCGGCCGGGTCGGCGCGGACGTCGTAGAGCTCCCAGCGCTGCCGGTAGTAGTACTCCCGCAGGGTCTTGAACCAGCCGGTGGGCCGGCCGGCCTGCGTGCGGTTCAGCAGGTCCTGGAAGGTGGGCGAGACGTAGAAGTCCTGGTCGATGGGGAAGGGCATCTTGAAGTTGAGGTTGTGCAGCAGGCGGTAGGGGCCCTGGTGCACCGCGCGCATGGGGTAGTACATGGTGACCTCGTGCAGGCTCTGGCTGCCGAACACGGTGTCCCACGGCTGCTCGGACGCCAGCGCCGGCAGGAGGGACCTGCCCGTCAGCCGTACCGGGCCACCCCCCATGATGCTGTAGGACGGGTAGGGCAGGGAGAACCAGTCCAGCACCGTGGGTGTGATATCTGCAAGGGCAACAGAGGCAGCATTGTGAGGGGATGGGGGGGGCAACCTTACCCAAAAACAGCATTGTGAAGGAAGGAAGGAATGGAGGGAGGGAGGGAGGGAAGGAGGGGGCAACCTTTCACTGTTCCCTAAAGCTGCTTCAGGTACCTTCGCCAATGAGAGTTTTCTGTTTGAACAAGTTATGAAACTCCATATCCTCCAGAGCTGGTGGGGATACATGTGACAGATAGCCCCACCTTGTGGTGAATTTGTGTTATGGCGTGCTGGTTCCAGTGGAAGCTAAAATAACAAAGCCATTAAGCAGTCCTGGAGGGCTGCAGTGTCTGCAGGTTGAACTCCAGTCCTGGAGGGCCGTAGTGTCTGCAGGTTTAACTCTAGTCCTGGAGGGCCGCAGTGTCTGCAGGTTGAACTCCAGTCCCGGAGGGCTGCAGTGTCTGCTAATCTTTGCAGTTATTTTTCAATCAGCATTCAATTTAGGTTTTAGAATAAAGGTGCCTGAATGCCTAAGCCAATCAATCAAATACAAAGCTTATGTTTGAAGTCCCGTTGTCGTTCAAATTTGAAAACACTCCATACAGAACTAAATTTTTAATCAAAACATGTCACTAACCAATCTGCGCTTCGGAAGAGTCATTCGGATCAGAATAGATGTTTTTTAACAGACAGTAATCTGCAGTTGACAGTAATCTGTAAACGATTGGGTGAATCACCCTTCGATTTTTATCTCTTGTTACCTGAGAGTTTGTCAGGCGTGACACAGGGCTAGTTTGCCAGGCTGTGGGTTTGGTGCAGGTGTGCGGGGGCTTGGTGCTGGGGTTTGGTGTGGGTGTGGGGGGGTTTGGTGTCAGTGTGGGTTTGGTGCTGGGGTTTGGTGCAGGTGGGGGTTTGGTGCTGGAGTTTGGTGCGGGTGTGGGTTTGGTGCGGGCTTGGTGTGCAGGGGTTTGGTGCTGGGGTTTGGTGTGGGTGTGGGTTTGGTGTGGGTGTGTGGGGGTTGGATGCTGAGGTTTGGTGCGGGTGTGCTGGGGTTTGGTGCAGGTGTGCGGGTGTGGGTGTGGGTTTGGTGTGGGGTTTGATGCGGGTGTGGGGGTTTGGTGCAAGTGTGGGTTTGGTGTGGGGTTTGGTGCAGGTGTGGGGGTTTGGTGTGGGGTTTGGTGTGGGTGTAGGTTTGGTGTGGGGTTTGGTGCAGGTGTGGGGTTTGGTGCGGGTGTGCAGGGTCTGGTGCGGGTGTGGGGGTTTGGTGTGGGGTTTGGTGCAGGTGTGGGGGTTTGGTGTGGGGTTTGGTGTGGGTGTAGGTTTGGTGTGGGGTTTGGTGCAGGTGTGGGGTTTGGTGCGGGTGTGCAGGGTCTGGTGCGGGTGTGGGGGTTTGGTGTGGGGTCTGGTGCAGATGTGGGTTTGGTGTGGGGTTTGGTGCGGATGTGGGGGTTTGGCGCGGGTGTGGGGGTTTGGTGTGGGGTTTGGTGCGGGTGTGCAGGGTCTGGTGCGGGTGTGGGGGTTTGGTGTGGGGGTTTGGTGCGGATGTGGGTTTGGTGTGGGGTCTGGTGCGGATGTGGGGGTTTGGTGTGGGTGTGCAGGGTCTGGTGTGGGTGTGGGGGTTTGGTGTGGGTGTGCAGGGTCTGGTGCGGGTGTGGGGTTTGGTGTGGGTGTGCAGGGTCTGGTGTGGGTGTGGGGTTTGGTGTGGGTGTGGGGGTTTGGTGTGGGGTCTGGTGCGGGTGTGGGGGTTTGGTCCGGGTGTGGGTTTGGTGTGGGGTTTGGTGTGGGTGTGCAGGGTCTGGTGTGGGTGTGGGGTTTGGTGTGGGTGTGGGGGTTTGGTGTGGGGTCTGGTGCGGATGTGGGGGTTTGGTGCGGATGTGGGTTTGGTGTGGGGTCTGGTGCGGATGCGGGGGTTTGGTGCGGATGTGGGTTTGGTGTGGGGTCTGGTGCGGATGTGGGGGTTTGGTGCGGATGTGGGTTTGGTGTGGGGTCTGGTGCGGATGTGGGGGTTTGGTGTGGGGTCTGGTGCGGATGTGGGGGTTTGGTGTGGGGTCTGGTGCGGATGTGGGGGTTTGGTGCGGATGTGGGTTTGGTGTGGGGTTTGGTGCGGGTGTGGGGGTTTGGTGTGGGGTTTGGTGTGGGTGTGCAGGGTCTGGTGTGGGTGTGGGGTTTGGTGTGGGTGTGGGGGTTTGGTGTGGGGTCTGGTGCGGATGTGGGGGTTTGGTGCGGATGTGGGTTTGGTGTGGGGTCTGGTGCGGATGCGGGGGTTTGGTGCGGATGTGGGTTTGGTGTGGGGTCTGGTGCGGATGTGGGGGTTTGGTGCGGATGTGGGTTTGGTGTGGGGTCTGGTGCGGATGTGGGGGTTTGGTGTGGGGTCTGGTGCGGATGTGGGGGTTTGGTGTGGGGTCTGGTGCGGATGTGGGGGTTTGGTGCGGATGTGGGTTTGGTGTGGGGTTTGGTGCGGGTGTGGGGGTTTGGTGTGGGGTTTGGTGTGGGTGTGCAGGGTCTGGTGCGGGTATGGGGTTTGGTGTGGGTGTGGGGGTTTGGTGTGGGGTCTGGTGCGGGTGTGGGGTTTGGTGTGGGTGTGCAGGGTCTGGTGCGGGTATGGGGTTTGGTGTGGGTGTGGGGGTTTGGTGTGGGGTCTGGTGCGGGTGTGGGGTTTGGTGTGGGTGTGCAGGGTCTGGTGCGGGTGTGGGGTTTGGTGTGGGTGTGGGGTCTGGTGCGGATGTGGGTTTGGTGTGGGGGTTTGGTGCGGATGTGGGTTTGGTGTGGGGTCTGGTGCGGATGCGGGAGTTTGGTGCGGATGTGGGTTTGGTGTGGGGTCTGGTGCGGATGCGGGGGTTTGGTGCGGATGTGGGTTTGGTGTGGGGTCTGGTGCGGATGTGGGGGTTTGGCGCGGGTGTGGGGGTTTGGTGTGGGGTTTGGTGTGGGTGTGCAGGGTCTGGTGTGGGTGTGGGGTTTGGTGTGGGGTCTGGTGTGGGTGTGGGGGTTTGGTGTGGGGTCTGGTGCGGGTGTGCAGGGTCTGGTGCGGATGTGGGTTTGGTGTGGGGCCTGGTGCGGGTGTGGGGGTTTGGTCCGGGTGTGCGGGGGCGCAGGGCTCACCCAGCAGGCTGACGTAGGCCTGGCTCTCCTGACCCCACCGTTGCCGGTGCTCGGGGGAGGAGACCAGCAGGGGCTCGGCCGTGCCGGACCAGTACAGGTTGGTCCTGCCGTTGGGGAAGGGGATGCCGTTATCCGAGCTGTACATCACCAGGGTGTCGTTCTCAAACCCCGCCTCCCGCAGCTCCTCCAGAACCAGCCCGATGCCTGCGCAACACCAGAGAGACCGCCGGTGGTTATAACCTATGGGTGTGGTCTGTGGGCGTGGCCGGTGGTTATAACCTATGGGTGTGGTTTGTGGGCGTGGCCAGTGGTTATAACCTATGGGTGTGGTCTGTGGGCGTGGCCGGTGGTTATAACCTATGGGTATAGTCTGTGGGCGTGGCTGGTGGTTATAACCTATAGGTGTGGTCTGTGGGCGTGGCAGGTGGTTATAACCTATAGGTGTGGTTTGTGGGCGTGGCAGGTGGTTATAACCTATGGGTGTGGTCAGTGGGTGTGACAGGTGGTTATAACCTATGGGTGTGGTCTGTGGGCGTGGCCGGTGGTTATAACCTATGGGTGTGGTCTGTGGGCGTGGCAGGTGGTTATAACCTATGGGTGTGGTTTATGGGCGTGGCCAGTGGTTATAACCTATGGGTGTGGTCTGTGGGCGTGGCAGGTGGTTATAACCCATGGGTGTGGTTTGTGGGCGTGGCCGGTGGTTATAACCCATGGGTGTGGTTTGTGGGCGTGGCCTGTGGGTGTGGCAGGTGGTTATAACCTATGGGTGTGGTTTGTGGGCGTGGCCGGTGGTTATAACCCATGAGTGTGGTTTGTGGGCGTGGCCTGTGGGTGTGGTCGGTGCTCTCACCTTGGTCCAGCCTGCTGACGGTGGTGTACTGAGCAGCCAGGTCAGCCCGAGCTGCAGGGGTGTCTGGGATGAAGTACGGCACCTGCTCAGAAATACGACAATACAACACTCCACATACATATTAAAACACCCCTGGCCACAGGAGTTCAACCTGCAGACACTGCAGCCCTCCAGGACTGGAGTTAAACCTGCAGACACTGCAGCCCTCCAGGACTGGAGTTAAACTCGCAGACTCTGCGGCTTTCCAGGACTGGAGTTAAACCTGCAGGTAATGCGGCCCTCCAGGACTGGAGTTAAACCTGCAGACACTGCAGCCCTCCAGGACTGGAGTTCAACCTGCAGACGCTGCAGCCCTCCAGGACTGGAGTTTAACCTGCAGACTCTGCGGCCCTCCAGGACTGGAGTTAAACCCGCAGAGTTAGTCTCAGCGGTTCTGCAGGGCTTAGGTGCGCCTCAGGTGAGCCCCTCACCTTGACCTGCTCCGGGGTGTAGTGCTGTGGGGTCCAGTCCGGGATGCGTCCCATGCCGCTGTCCCCGTTGCCGAACTTCTCGCAGAAGGGCCCGTACTGGGGCTGGGAGTGGCCGCAGCGATGCGGGTCGTGGAAGGCCACGTACAGGAAGAAGGGCCGATCCGCTTCCTGCTGCTCCCGCAGGAACTTCCTGACCAGCAGCTTAATGCGGGTGATGTTCCGGCCTACCTGCAGCACGGAGTTGTTCTCCTCGGTGTAGGCGAAGTCGAAGGGGTACACCGCACCGGGGCCTACGTGCTTCTTACCAATGATGCCTGCAGAGAGAGAACCCACACAAGAGTCAGCACACACAAGAGAGACCCTCCAGCACACGTTAGAGAGACCCGTCAGCACACACAAGAGAGACCCGCCAGCACACGTTACAGAGACCCGCCAGCACACGTTAGAGAGACCCGTCAGCACACACAAGAGAGACCCGCCAGCACACGTTAGAGAGACCCGTCAGCACACGTTAGAGAGACCCGTCAGCACACACAAGAGAGACCCGCCAGCACACGTTAGAGAGACCCGTCAGCATACGTTAGAGAGACCCGTCAGCACACACAAGAGAGACCCGCCAGCACACGTTAGAGAGACCCGTCAGCATACGTTAGAGAGACCCGTCAGCACACACAAGAGACCTGCCAGCACACGTTAGAGAGACCCGTCAGCATACGTTAGAGAGACCCGTCAGCACACACAAGAGAGACCCGTCAGCACACACAAGAGAGACCTGGTTCCTGGTGGTCTCCCATCCAAGTACTAACCAAACCCACACTTGCTTAGCTTCAGCCATTCGGCAGGAGCAGAGTGCGTGGTTGTATGGCTGGTGGTAAAACGTTAGAGAGACCCATCAGCACACATTTGGAGAGACCTGTCAGCACATGTTAGAGAGACCTGTCTGCACACGTTAGAGAGACCTGTCAGCACACATTAGAGACCCGTCGGCACACGTTAGAGAGACCTGTCAGCACACGTTAGAGAGACCCATCAGCACACGTCAGAGAGACCCGTCAGCACACGTCAGAGAGACCTGTCAGCACATATTAGAGAGATCTGTCAGCACACGTCAGAGAGACCTGTCAGCACATATTAGAGAGACCTGTCAGCACACGTTAGAGAAATCGCCAGCGAAGAGCGCCTCGGCAGGCTAATCTCCCCGTGGCGCGTGGGTACGTTTAGTCACACGCGCGTCGCAGTGTTCCGGCTCGTACCCGTGCGGATCCCAGCCTGTCCCAACAGGAGGGGCAGGCTCTGCACCCCATCGAATGAGTTGAAATGGTGAGTGTCCTGATGCAGGCCATACATGCCATTCTGGTGCTGGGGGTGAGGGGGGTGGGGGTGGGTGGGAGAGAGAGAAGAACAACCAGGCAGCTGAAATTTCATGTCACATAAACATGGTCGTGTTAAATGAAATCCGCTACAGACTCCCTGGTGAACTTTGTGCAGATAAATTAAACCGTGCAGAACTAGCTCATAACTAAATATCCATCCATTTTCTATACCGGCTTATCATGGTCAGGGTCTTTGGGGGGTGCTGGACCCCATCCCAGCATGCATTGGGCGAAAGGCAGGAACACACTCTGGACAGGTCAATCAGGCCAATCACAGGGCACACACACTCATACCTGTCGGCAATTTTGAGTCTTCAATTCAGTCTAACACATTAAGATACAGCAACAAAGAAAAATTAAGGAATTGGACGGTTAATCAGGTATGAATCTCAGGTGTTGTCGCGACTGAGCTCCCAGTGCGCTGCAGTACCTGCGGCAGACCCGTCAGGATGGTGGAGCGGCTGGGCGAGCAGCTGCTGACGGAGGTGAACGCGTTCCGGAAGACCACGCTGCGTCGGGCCAGCGCGTGCAGGTGCGGCGTGCGGATCGCCGTGTTGTTGTAGACCTCGGACTCGAAGCCCGCATCGTCCGCTGCCCGCAAGAACAGGCAAGCGAGAGGGCAAGAGACAGAGAGAGAGAGAGACAGAGAGAGGGAGGGGGGGGGGAGAGAGAGAGACGGGTGAGAGAGGGAGGGGGAGAGAGAGAGAGACGGGTGAGAGGAGGGGGGAGAGGGGGAGAGAGAGAGAGACGGGTGAGAGAGGGAGGGAGAGAGAGAGAGACGGGTGAGAGACGGGTGAGAGAGGGAGGGAAAGAGTCGGGGAGGAGAGATATCATACGATTATTGGAGTGGGTTGGAAAAAAAAAAACGCCGGACCCACCCTCTCATAAAAAACAGATCACATGCTGAAGTACAGTATCTACTGTTGCAATTATTACAAGTCAGACGTGTGACAGTCTCGTGGTTACCGCAAGTTATGAAATACTATCAGATCTCATTTGACTGTGATGGTATTTCCGGAACTAGAATCAAATAGAAAGCTTTTTACAATGCTGAAATAGTTAACAAAAACATAATGACACTCCGTTGATTGCTCGAATGGGGGAAAAAAACTTCAATACATCGATTTATCGTTCGCACTATAGACCTTACCAATGATAAGTAGTACGTTTCTCTGCTTGGATTCTCCGATAGTGCACAGGGTTAGCAAAATAAACCAACACACTGAAAATCTGTAAGAAGAGGTCATTTCCTCAAGTTTTGGACTTCTTAATTTTCTATTCATGCATGTATTTAAATGCAAAAATGGCTGCTCCACGAGGCACGCGAAGGCTTAATACCACATACGGATTGATTCCACATTAAAGCAAACAACACTTAAAAGCCACGAAAGTAAAATCACAAATCTGACGCATTTGCTGAGAGTAATCTTGCTTCCTGAGAGTTCATAAGTCCCGCCCACGAGAATCACATGACCAGTGTCATATGATGGCAGTTGGCTAACAAGTAGAAAAAAATGATTTAAAAGAGGTGTTGACCAATTTCTTCACACGTCTGGCAGAGTAATCTGTTGGACGGAATAGCTTTGATTTCGCTGAAATTATTCTAAAATGTTGACCATTAAAAGAAAATAAAAACGGACAATGTAGTTTCATCTAAGATTAGAAGAACCAGACGAATACACTGGAGTCTAAGGTAGGATTGGTAGTTTGCCCGTTTACTTTGTTCCTATAGCACGTAACCTGTAGCCTTTCAATACAGGAGCTAGCTAGTAAAATGTTACAAACTACGCTGGGGCATGTATTGAAGTTGGCACCAGAAGAGAAACTACACTTAGCGCGGCAGATTCATTGAAATGACGTTAGGTAGCCACATAGCAAGACCAGAGAGATTCCCATCCAGAGTCAATTGCCTGCTGTTACGGGCTATGATGGACTTCGAGTAATTTGACAGCTATCAAAATTAAAACATGTTCTTGATCTCAGCATAACTGTATAATGGCCATACAACTGCGGTGAAATGTAATTCAATAATGAGCAAAAAAAAATTAGCTAGCCGATAGTGTTGCTCATTCACTGTGCACTGCACGCTGTACAGCACACAATACAGCATATATCGACATATTTAGGATTTAAGTGATAATTTTCTTTTCGTTCATTATTATTGTTATTCATTTCTTTATTTTTACAGATGTTGTGTTTGGGGCTTTGACGGGACGTTTTGGACCTGACTACCAACGCAGTGGTAGCCCAGAGGTGCCCAAATGTCATCCTTTGCTTCTCTTGCTGAAGAACCGGTTTCTGATCTTGTCTCGTGACACGTAGACAGCACGCGGGATTCGGGTCTTTTTTTTTTTCTTAGCAGCGTTAATGAGTGAATGATTCCCACGGACACGATGGGCCACTGTTAGCAAATTAACTTGAAGACGTTTACAGCACCGAATTGAACAAACGGCACTGTTTTCCTTTGTACTGTGCGCGGAGGACTGCAAACATGATGCAGCCGTTGGTGGACCGCCCCGTACTGACAGGGGGTTCTGCACGAGACCGACTAGCTACGTGTCTCTCCCTGGCAACGCTTAAGATGTGGTTTCCCATCCTGGGGTGGCTGCCCAGGTACAACCGCACCTGGCTGCAGATGGACCTGATCGCCGGGGCAACGGTGGGCCTGACCACTGTACCACAGGCCCTAGCCTACGCAGAGGTGGCCGGACTACCTGTGCAGGTGTGTGTGTGTGTGTGTGTGTGTGTGTGTGTTTGTGTGTGTTTCCTCAGGTACTGGCCTACCATGAGGTGACTGGACTACCTGTGCAAGTGTGTACGTCTTGCAACAATTCCAGAAAGAAAAAATGCCAGTTGGCTTTTAAATTCCACAATTCTGTGGCCTCAGTCAGTTTGGCTGACAGCGCCTCAGGCAATGCTTGAATGTGACAGAGTACACAGCCATGACAGGAAGGAGGAAGTAGATGTGAGGAACTCTGAGGACCAGAAGATAAATATAGTTAATCTTATTGGCCCGTACACTAGGTGCTAACTCGTAATCTCGCAAAAAACAACACAGTTGTATATTTTAGCCGTTTCCTCTTATGGGGTGTCGCGTGAACCGTAAAGGTCCTCAGAATGTTGCTTTGTGTGTTTGCCAGTGATTACATTCCATTTCCGTATAGGTATGGAGAGTGTACTTTTCAGAAAATCACATTATAGTACATTTTATTCGTTTAGCTGACACTGTGCAAGAGGGAAGAAACAGACGTGCATCCACTTGTTTAATGTGAGCTGTGACACCAGACTTGGCTAACAGCATCCCCAGACTAGTGAATGCCGATGCAAGTGGAACTCGCACTTGCATAGGGTTTTGCACTCAGTGTGCCAACCGTGGTTCCAAGGTTTTATTGTGTCATGTGGGAACTGTCGTACTTTTAAAAACCTGAACAGCTTCATTGACGTTTCCAGCTGTTCAGGGTAAATCCAATCTGTAAATAATGGCCTTTATGATTCCACCAGGATTTTTCTTTTTTTGCCATCAGAAGCTTACTGACGTCAGATTAGTGTAGATTCATGGAGTTCACCTTCAATATTTATTTGAAAATGTTTCCTTTGCTGGGAAATCAGTGATGAGATCTGTGGGAAGAAAATTCAAAATGAATATTAGGTCCAAAAATCAGTCAGTCAAAATCAGTCTAATCTAAATGCTACTACTTCAAAAATGCTCGCTTCTGCAACAGAAATGAGATGTCAAAGTTTTTGCGAGTTTTTGGGACAATGGTCAGGTCCATCCATCCATCTTCTAACCGCTTAGTCCAACTCAGGGTCGCTGTGGCAACAAGACAGGACAGCCCCGGTGACTTATTGTTTTTTTGTTGTTTTTTTTTGGACACAAAATGCATTTGTACACCTGGGCATGTTTTCTCGAGCAGTCTTTGCTATGTGTGCAGTGGCAGAGTCCCCCGCACGGATTTGAGCCAGCAACCTCTGAGTAATAAGCACGCTTCCATAACCATTGCGTTACACTGCCTCTCCAGATGAGTGCTGTTTCTGTAGGCCCTTTCACTTCCCTCTGACTCAGAGCGCTGTGTTCTCCATCCTGCCCACATCCCCCCCCCCCACCTCCAGTACGGCCTGTACTCTGCCTTCATGGGGGGGTTCATCTACTGCATTTTCGGGACGTCGAAGGACATCACCCTGGGCCCCACGGCCATCATGTCCCTGCTCTGCGCCGACTATATTGAGAACGACCCCGTCTACGCGGTGCTGCTGACCTTCCTCTGTGGGGTCATCCAGGCCTCCATGGCCGTCCTGAGGCTGGGTGAGACATGGCCCTTTTCTTGTGACCTTTTACCCTTGACCATTGGAGCTTGACCCAGTCCTGTGTACTGGGTACCACACTGAGTGAACTCTGCGCAGTGAGATATGCATTTGTCTGTCTGCGCTGCAGAAGGCCAGGCAGTCTAACAGTGTCACAGGTGCACTCCACTGCTTTCTGCTACTGCTGAGGGGCGCATGCTGTGTGTGTGTGCGTGCGTGCGTGTGTGTGTTTGCATGTGTGTGTGTCTGTTTGTGCGTGTGTGTGTTTGTGTGTGTTTGCGTGTGTGTGTGTGCGTGTGTGTGTGTGTGTTTGCATGTGTGTGTGTCTGTTTGTGCGTGTGTGTGTTTGCATGCTGTGTGTGTCTGCGTGCGTGCGTGTGTGTGTTTGCATGTGTGTGTGTCTGTTTGTGCGTGTGTGTGTGTGTGTGTGTGTTTGCGTGTGTGTGTGTTTGTGCGTGTGTGTGTGCGTGCGTGTGTGTGTGTGCGTGCGTGTGTGTGTGTGTTTGCGTGTGTGTGTGTGCGTGTGTGTGTGTGCGTGTGTGTGTGTGTGTGTTTGCATGTGTGTGTCTGTTTGTGTTTCTGTATGTGCGCGCGTGTGTGTGCTTGTGCGTTTGTGTATGTGTGTGTGTTTGTGTGTGTGTGTGTTTGCGTGTGTGTGTATGTGCGTGCGTGCGTGCATGTGTGTGTGTATGCGTGTGTGTGTGTGTTTGCATGTGTGTGTGTCTGTTTGTGCGTGTGTGTGTTTGTGTGTGTGTGTGTGTGTGTGTGTGTGTTTGCGTGTGTGTGTGTGTGTGTTTGCATGTGTGTGTCTGTTTGTGTTTGTGTATGTGCGTGCGTGCGTGCGTGTGCTTGTGCGTTTGTGTATGTGTGTGTGTTTGTGTGTGTGTTTGCGTGTGTGTGTGTGCGTGCGTGCGTGCATGTGTGTGTGTATGCGTGTGTGTGTGTTTGCGCATGCGTGTGTTTGCGCATGTGTGTGTTTGTGTGTGTTTGTGTGTGTATGTGTTTGCGCGCATGTGCCTGTGCCTGAGCCTGTGTGTGCGTGTGTGGATGTGTGCGCGCGTGTGTGTGTGTTTGTGTGTGTTTGCGCGTGTGTGTGTGTGTGTGTGTGCGCGTGTTCCTTTGCCTATGTGTGCGTATACACACTCCCCCCCCTGATAAATTATGCTCTTGGCGTGTGGGATGCAGCTGAGGAAAGGCAGAAGTGTAACACCAGAGGAAGTTGTTATCTGAGCACGCTCAGTCCGCAACACCACTACAGCCATGATTACTTCCTGAACCACATGGTTGCGTCACTCCCTGCCTCACATGTCAGAGAGCAGTGTTGGTGTTACTGTTTATCTGCCCAGCAACCCGACAGTCAGCTCCACATTTACTGTAACACCACAGAGTTCCACCTTTGCCATGGGAACTGGGAAAGGCCCGGCTGATTGGCCGTTTCATTATGAGTGTTCATGGGGACGATGCGGTGGAAGGTGTGAGACCTACGGCCAGCGGAACACAAGGCGGAATGCTGAAGCCCAGAGGAGTGGTGTAGGGCTGTGACTGATCATCTGGCCCTCGCTGATTGGCAGGTTGTCTAAACGGCTGTGATCTTCCTTTCCCCGCCCACTCCTCGCTGATTGACAGGTCATCAAAGTAGTTATGAGTCTTCCTATCCCTGCCTACTCCTAGCTGATTGACAGACCAATTAAGCGGTTATGAGTCTTTCTATCCCCGCCCATTCTATGTTGATTGACAGGTGATCTAAGCAGCTATGGGTCTTCCTTTCCCCGCCCACTCCTCACTGATTGACAGGCCCCCATGCCTTGCAGGGTTCCTCCTGGACTTCATCTCGTACCCGGTGATCAAAGGCTTCACCTGCGCTGCGGCCATCACCATTGGCTTCGGCCAGGTCAAGGTGAGCACACCTGGGCAGGAGGGTAAACCTATAGGATGGTAGATCTCCAGGAACAGGGCTGGGCAGCCCTGCTCTAGCTGTTAAATGAGATGTGCTTTGTTAGGGTTGGAGGGTAAACCTACAGGACGGTAGATCTCCAGGAGCAGGGCTGGTTACCACTTATGTAAAGAAACTGGTAATGTGACATTATCCCCTCTGGTGTGCATGAACTTCAAAGGACACCTATAGATCAACTATTTACAATTTGAATTAATGTAACTTTTTTTTGCGAGGAGAGTGCACAGTAGTCAGCATTGTTGCATTTGTAAGGGCAGCAGATTTCGCAGGAAACATAGTTTCCCCCTGTAGCAGAGATGGGATGAGCCTGCATGCACAGTCACTGTTTGTTTTTTTGTTTTGTTTTGTTTGTTTGTTCAGGGGGTAGGGGGGGTGAAAATGGGGGGGGGGGATGTGTTTCTGAAAGCTGAAGAGCGCTCCCGGTGTTGTCTCCCGTACAGAACCTGCTTGGGCTGCAGGGTATTCCACAGCAGTTCTTCCTGCAGGTCTACTACACCTTCCACAACATCGCCCAGGCCAGGTGCGTGCTGCTCCAGTCCTGTTGGCCGTCCCATTATAAATGAGCAGGTAGTGGCACTGGGAGGAGCAGTGATGGTGGTGATGGTGCGGGTGGTGATTTTAGTGCAGTGAAGCCTGGTTTCTCAGTGCCATGCTCCCAAAGCCTTTATAGCAGTAGCTTTAATAGAGTTAGCAATAGCATTAGTAGCAGCATCAGTGATATTTGTAGCAGTAGCAATGTTAGCAGTAGCAATATCATTAATAGCACTCACATTAGTAGAGTTAGCAGTAGCATTAGTAGCAGCAGCATTTGATCAGTAGCAGTAGCATTTAATCAGTAGCAGTAGCATTAATAGCACTTGCATTAGTAGTGGTACCGGTAGCATTAATAGCAGTAGCATTTTAGCAGTAGCAGTAGCCTTAATAGCACTTTCATTAGTAGTGGTAGCAGTGACAGCAGCATTAATAGCAGTAGCATTTTAGCAGCAGCAGTAGCATTAATAGCACTTGCATTAGTAGTGGTACGAGTAGCATTAATAGCAGTAGCATATTAGCAGTAAACCCCAGTCCGTCTCTCATGCACTCATACGCTCCAGGGTTGGGGACGTGGTTCTGGGCCTGTTCTGCCTGCTGCTGCTGGTGTCTCTGACCGTGATGACGAGGACACTGGGCCCAGGCTCGGACGACCTGCCCGTTCACGTGCGCGCAGCACGAGGCCTGGTACGCGGCCTCGCCACAGGTGAGTGGCAGCGCGTAAGGGCAGGTGTGCTATGTGTTTCAGTGCGTTAGGGCAGGTGTGCTGTGTGTTTCAGTGCGTAAGGGCAGGTGTGCTGTGTGTTTCAGTGCGTAAGGGCAGGTGTGCTGTGTGTTTCAGTGCGTAAGGGCAGGTGTGCTGTGTGTTTGAGTGCGTAAGGGCAGGTGTGCTGTGTGTTTGAGTGCGTAAGGGCAGGTGTGCTGTGTGTTTGAGTGCGTAAGGGCAGGTGTGCTGTGTGTTTCAGTGCGTAAGGGCAGGTGTGCTGTGTGTTTCAGTGCGTAAGGGCAGGTGTGCTGTGTGTTTCAGTGCGTAAGGGCAGGTGTGCTGTGTGTTTCAGTGCGTAAGGGCAGGTGTGCTGTGTGTTTCAGTGCGTAAGGGCAGGTGTGCTGTGTGTTTCAGTGTGTAAGGGCAGGTGTGCTGTGTGTTTCAGTGCGTAAGGGCAGGTGTGCTGTGTGTTTCAGTGCGTAAGGGCAGGTGTGCTGTGTGTTTCAGTGCGTAAGGGCAGGTGTGCTGTGTGTTTCAGTGCGTAAGGGCAGGTGTGCTGTGTGTTTGAGTGCGTAAGGGCAGGTGTGCTGTGTGTTTGAGTGCGTAAGGGCAGGTGTGCTGTGTGTTTGAGTGCGTAAGGGCAGGTGTGCTGTGTGTTTGAGTGCGTAAGGGCAGGTGTGCTGTGTGTTTGAGTGCGTAAGGGCAGGTGTGCTGTGTGTTTCAGTGCGTAAGGGCAGGTGTGCTGTGTGTTTCAGTGCGTAAGGGCAGGTGTGCTGTGTGTTTGAGTGCGTAAGGGCAGGTGTGCTGTGTGTTTGAGTGCGTAAGGGCAGGTGTGCTGTGTGTTTCAGTGCGTAAGGGCAGGTGTGCTGTGTGTTTGAGTGCGTAAGGGCAGGTGTGCTGTGTGTTTCAGTGCGTAAGGGCAGGTGTGCTGTGTGTTTCAGTGCGTAAGGGCAGGTGTGCTGTGTGTTTCAGTGCGTAAGGGCAGGTGTGCTGTGTGTTTCAGTGCGTAAGGGCAGGTGTGCTGTGTGTTTCAGTGCGTAAGGGCAGGTGTGCTGTGTGTTTGAGTGCGTAAGGGCAGGTGTGCTGTGTGTTTGAGTGCGTTAGGGCAGGTGTGCTGTGTGTTTCAGTGCGTAAGGGCAGGTGTGCTGTGTGTTTCAGTGCGTAAGGGCAGGTGTGCTGTGTGTTTCAGTGCGTTAGGTCAGGTGTGCTGTGTGTTTCAGTGCGTTAGGGCAGGTGTGCTGTGTGTTTCAGTGCGTAAGGGCAGGTGTGCTGTGTGTTTCAGTGCGTTAGGTCAGGTGTGCTGTGTGTTTCAGTGCGTTAGGGCAGGTGTGCTGTGTGTTTCAGTGCGTAAGGGCAGGTGTGCTGTGTGTTTCAGTGCGTTAGGGCGGGTGTGCTGTGTGTTTCAGTGCGTAAGGGCGGGTGTGCTGTGTGTTTCAGTGCGTTAGGGCGGGTGTGCTGTGTGTTTCAGTGCGTTAGGGCGGGTGTGCTGTGTGTTTCAGTGCGTAAGGGCGGGTGTGCTGTGTGTTTCAGTGCGTAAGGGCAGGTGTGCTGTGTGTTTCAGTGCGTAAGGGCAGGTGTGCTGTGTGTTTCAGTGCGTAAGGGCAGGTGTGCTGTGTGTTTCAGTGCGTAAGGGCAGGTGTGCTGTGTGTTTGAGTGCGTAAGGGCAGGTGTGCTGTGTGTTTGAGTGCGTAAGGGCAGGTGTGCTGTGTGTTTCAGTGCGTAAGGGCAGGTGTGCTGTGTGTTTCAGTGCGTAAGGGCAGGTGTGCTGTGTGTTTCAGTGCGTAAGGGCAGGTGTGCTGTGTGTTTGAGTGCGTAAGGGCAGGTGTGCTGTGTGTTTCAGTGCGTAAGGGCAGGTGTGCTGTGTGTTTCAGTGCGTAAGGGCAGGTGTGCTGTGTGTTTCAGTGTGTAAGGGCAGGTGTGCTGTGTGTTTCAGTGCGTAAGGGCAGGTGTGCTGTGTGTTTCAGTGCGTAAGGGCAGGTGTGCTGTGTGTTTCAGTGCGTAACGCCCTGGTGGTGGTCGCAGCCACCTGCGTGGCGTACTCCTGGGAGCTCTCTGGGCACCATTCCTTCACCATCACGGGTGAGACCTCACAGGGCCTGCCCCCATTTCAGCCTCCGCCCTTCTCCGAGACCACGCCCAATGGCACGGTCATCAGCTTCAGTGACATGGCACAGGTGGGTGGGCAGTACTCCTATGACCAATCAGATTAGCCTTATAACTGAATAAGGAACTCTGCAATCCCAGAGGAATCTCAAAATCATTCCTTGGAGTTAGGATCTCTGAGGAATCTCTGTCTGTGTGTCAGGATCTCTGAGGGATCTCTCTCTGTGGTAGAATCTCTGTGGGATCTCTCTCTCTGTTAGGATCTCTGAATGATCTCTTTGTTGCAGGATCTCTGAATGATCTCTTTGTTGCAGGATCTCTGAGGGATCTCTCTCTGTGTCAGGCTCTCTAAGGGATCTCTCTCTCTGTCAGGCTCTCTAAGGGATCTCTCTGGTAGGATCTCTGACTGATCTGTGAATGCTCTCTCCGTGTTAGGATTTGGGTGGAGGCCTGGCTGTGATCCCCCTCATGGGTTTGCTGGAGAGCATCGCCATAGCCAAGGCCTTTGGTAAGAGCGCCTCGCTCGTGTGTTTTAAATGGAGCTTAAGGGGCTGGGCATTGTAACTGGCTAACCCTGACCCCGGAGAGGTCTGCTGGTTTTCGTTGCTACTCAGCACTTAATTGGTTAAAGCAGCTGATTACGGTGAGCTCGCCCCACATCAGGGTTCTTGGGCGTAATCATAGCGTTTATCTTATTCGTTATTTGACGTATCTGCATATTTAATTTCACACAGTCGTGCCAGTATTAGATACAGGGCCAGACACACACAGAGTCACTGTAAAGGACCGGGCGGCTCAGTTTCTGCAGTGCTGCCTCAGTAACTTGCTGCTATAATATAATTATGATATTGTTCATATTTGACATGGCTGGGTGTGCTGTGTGTTTCAGTGCGTAAGGGCAGGTGTGTTTAAAAAATGACATTCACTTCCGGCTGTAATGATTCCCCTTTATTCTTTTCACTTGCATTCCAGCCAGTCAGAACGACTACCGAATCGATGGCAACCAGGAGCTGTTTGCCATTGGTGGGTGCCCGTTCGTTGCTGTGTAGGGGCGGGGGTTGTTTTTGGGGAATCGGCTTGCTCTCATGGTTAACCCCCCCTCCCTCCCTCCCCCCTCTCAGGTCTCACCAACATCCTCGGCTCCTTCGTCTCCGCCTATCCCGTCACCGGGAGTTTTGGAAGGTAGGAAAACTCACAGGATGCATGTGTGTGTGTGTGTGTGTGTGTGTGTGTGAGCGTTTGAGTGCATAATTGTGTGTGAGTGACTGTGTGACTGAGTGAGTGACTGAGTGACTGAGTGAGTGTGCGTGTTTGTGAGCGTGTGAGCGTGTGAGTGCATAATTGTGTGTGAGTGACTGTGTGAGTGTGTGCATGTGTGAGTGTGTGTGTGTTTGCTATGTACACTTTTTAGCCCCTTCCTTCTTGTCTCTGCAGGACTGCAGTAAACTCCCAGTCTGGTGTGTGCTCTCCTGCTGGGGGCGTGGTCACTGGTGAGTGACTGCTGCTGTTTTTCTCCTCTCTCAGTATGGGGGGGTTTGCAGTTGGTGTGCTAGTGTGTGGTATGCGGTCGCCGTGTGGTCGTTGTGCAGTTGGTGTGTGGTTGCTGTACAGTTAGTGTGTGGTTGGCATGTGGTTGGTGTGCGGTTAGTGTTTGGTCAGTGTGTGGTTGCCGGGCGGTTGGTGTGTGTTTTTTGGGGTGTGGTTGGTCTGTGGTTGCCATGCGGTCGCTGTGTGGTTGGCGTGCGGTTGGTGTGCGGTTGGTGTGTGGTTAGTGTGTGGTCGGTGTGTGGTTGGCGTGCGGTTGGTGTGTGGTTTGCGTATGGTCGGTGTATGATTGGTGTGCGGTTGGTGTGTGGTTAGCGTGCTGTCGGTGTGTGGTTGGCGTGCGGTTGTTGTATGGTTAGCGTGCTGTGGGTGTGCTTAACGTGCAGTCGGTGTGTGGTTGGTGTGCGGTTGGTGTGTGGTTAGCGTGCTGTTGGTGTGTGATTAGCGTGCTGTCGGTGTGTGGTTGGCCTGCGGTTGGTGTGTGGTTAGCGTGCGGTTGGTGTGTGGTTTGCGTATGGTCGGTGTATGATTGGTGTGCGGTTGGTATGTGGTTAGCGTGCTGTCGGTGTGTGATTAGCGTGCTGTCGGTGTGTGGTTAGCGTGTGGTCGGTGTGTGGTTGGCATGCGGTTGGTGTGTGATTAGCGTGCTGTCGGTGTGCGGTTGGCGTGCGGTTGGTGTGTGGTTAGCGTGCGGTTGGTGTGTGGTTGGCATGCGGTTGGTGTGTGGTTAGTGTGTGGTCAGTGTGTGGTTGGCGTGCGGTTGGTGTGTGGTTTGCGTATGGTCGTGTATGATTGGTGTGCGGTTGGTGTGTGGTTAGCGTGCTGTCGGTGTGCAGTTGGCGTGCGGTTGGTGTGTGGTTAGCGTGCGGTTGGTGTGTGGTTGGTGTGTGGTTAGCGTGCTGTCGGTGTGTGGTTGGCGTGCGGTTGGTGTGTCGTTAGCGTGCGGTTGGTGTGTGGTTAGCGTGTGGTCCTCTCCCCGCAGGCACGATCGTGCTGCTGTCCCTGGCCTTCCTCATGCCGCTGTTCCGCTACATCCCCAAGGCCTCGCTGGCCGCGGTCATCATCTGTGCCGTGGCCCCCATGGTCGACATCCGCGTGGTCGCCCAGCTCTGGACGGTCCGACGTGAGTGCCGTGGGTCCCCCTTCCCTCGCGGGACGGGCCCTGCTTCAGTGCGCCGGGTCTCGCGCTGTTCCCGCCTGTACAGACCAGAATCAGGAAAGAGTAAAAACTCAACGGTTTGCTGCCCTCTAGTGGGAGTATATTGGTACTGCGGCAGCAGCTTGCTGGGTTAGTGATCCGGTCAGTTAGTCAGTCAGTGAATGAGTGTGTGAATTAGTGAGTCACTGAGTGAGTGAGTTGGTCAGTTAGAGAGTCAGTCAGTCTTGGAGCACCTGAAACTGTGCGTCACTGAGTGAGTCGGTTATTGAGCATGAGTGATTGAATTTGTTGATTGGGTAGGCGATCGAGTTAGTGTGGATGTGAGTGATTGAGTTACTGAGTCTGTTAATGAATGAGTGTGTGCCTTTGAGTCAGAGATTGAGTGTGTGAGTATGTGGGGTCATTGAGTTGGTGAGTGAGATATTTGAGTCAGTAGGACTGTTTTCTGTACTCATAGCCCTTCCATGTGTCTCAGACACTCACGTGGTGCCTCTGTGGACTCAGTGAGTCTGAGCGAGTCTGAGTGAGTGAGTGTGAGTGAGTCTTTGTGAGTCTTTGTGAGTCTGAGTGAGTCTTTGTGAGTCTGAGTGAGTCTGAGTGAGTGAGGCTAAGTGAGGCTAAGTGAGGCTAAGTGAGGCTAAGTGAGGCTAAGTGAGGCTAAGTGAGTCTTTCTGAGTCTTTCTGAGTCTTTCTGAGTCTTTCTGAGTCTTTCTGAGTCTGATTGAGTCTGATTGAGTCTGATTGAGTCTGATTGAGTCTGAGTTAGTTTGCGTGAATGAGTCTAAGTGAGTGAGTCTTAGTGAATCTGAGTGGTGAGTCTGAGTGAGTCTGAGTGAATCTGAGTGGTGAGTCTGAGTGAATCTGAGTGAGTGAGTCTGAGTGGTGAATCTGAGTGGTGAATCTGAGTGGTGAGTCTGAGTGAATCTGAGTGAGTGAGTCTGAGTGAGTGAATCTGAGTGGTGAGTCTGAGTGAGTCTGAGTGAGTGAGTCTGAGTGGTGAATCTGAGTGGTGAGTCTGAGTGAGTGAGTCTAAGTGAATCTGAGTGAGTGAGTCTAAGGTTCCTTTCCCCTGGGCAGGACTGGACCTGCTGCCCTTCCTGGTCACCTTCCTGGTCAGCTTCTGGCAGGTGCAGTACGGCATTGTGGGAGGGGTGCTGGTTTCCATGGTGATGCTGCTGCATGCTGTCGCCAGGCCGAAGTTAAAGGTAGGGTGGGCTAGGACAGCAGGGCAGGGTCTGGCTTGGAGTGGAAAATCTTGGGGCAAAAATTGTTATTACATAAACTGAAATTGTAATATGAAGTACAGTAGATGCAAATTGCTTTGTACTTGATAGAGTCTATACCTCTGCCTTCTCTCTAACCCCCTCTCTCTCTCTTTTGCTCCCTCTCTCTCTCCCTCCCCCCCTCCTTTCTCTGTCTCTCTGTCTGCAGGTATCTGACCATGATGTTCTTGTGATAGAGCTGAACAGTGGGCTGAACTTCCCAGCCACTGAGTACATCAGCAAAGTGCTTTACACCGAGGCCTTACTGGGTAAGAGATGTGTATGAATCTCACACACCTTTCCCTGCGCACACACACACACACACAAACACACACACACACCTTTACCTGAATATACACACACACACACACACACACACCTTTCCCTGCACGCGCACACACACACACACACACACACACACACACACACACACACCTTTACCTGAATACACACACACACACACCTTTCCCTGCACACACACACACACACACACACACACACACCTTTCCCTGCACACACACTCACACACACACACACACTCACATACCTTTACCTTCACATGCACACACCTTTACCTGCACACACACACACACACACACACACACACACACACACACGTTTCCCTGCACACACACACACACACACACACACACACACACACGTTTCCCTGCACACACACACACACACACACACACACCTTTACCTGAACACACACACACACACACACACACACAGACACACATACCTTTACCTTCACATGCACACACCTTCACCTGCACACACACACACACACACACACACACACCTTTACCTGAACACACACACACACACACAGACACACATACCTTTACCTTCACATACACACACCTTTACCTGCACACACACACGCATACACACACACCTTTACCTGCAAATACGTCTTTACTTACACACACACACACACACACACACACACACCTTTACCTTCACATGCACACACCTTTACCTGCACACACACACACACACACACACACACACACAACCTTACCTTCACATGCACACACCTTTACCTGCACACACACACACACACACACACACACACACACACACACGTTTCCCTGCACACACACACACACACACACACACACACACACACACACCTTTACCTGAACACACACACACACACACACACACACACACACACCTTTACCTGAACACACACACACACACACACACAGACACACATACCTTTACCTTCACATGCACACACCTTCACCTGCACACACACACACACACACACACACACACCTTTACCTGAACACACACACACACACACACACACACACACACAGACACACATACCTTTACCTTCACATACACACACCTTTACCTGCACACACACACGCATACACACACACCTTTACCTGCAAATACGTCTTTACTTACACACACACACACACACACACACACCTTTACCTTCACATGCACACACCTTTACCTGCACACACACACACACACACACACACACACACAACCTTACCTTCACATACACACACCTTTACCTGCAAATACATCTTTGCCTACACACACACACACACACACACACACACACACCCCCTTACCTTCACATGCACACACCTTTACCTGCAAATACATCTTTACCTACACACACACACACCTTTGCCTTCACATGCACACACCTTTACCTACACACACACACACACACCTTTACCTTCACATGCACACACCTTTACCTGCAAATACATCTTTACCTTCACACACACACACACACACACACCTTTGCCTTCACATGCACACACCTTTACCTGCACACACACACCTTTACCTGCACACATATAGTACCTGCACCTTTTCCTGTACTGAGGCCTTACTGGGTAAGAGGGGTATTTATATTCACACACTTTTTGATTAGGAATTTTACTAATATTTTAAGTTTTAATAATGAAATAAGTTATATGTTTAGACTGTTAAGTGATACATTATGTGTGATATATGTTTAGATTATGTGATGTGCTATATGTTTCGATTATGTAATGTACTGTATGTATGTTTAGAGCATGTGTTATGATATATATTTAGATTATGTGAAGTGATATATGTGAAGATTAGGCGTTGTGATTTGTTTACATTACATAATATGATATATGTTTAGATTATAGAATGTGAAATGTTTAGATTATGGAATGTGAGATATATTTAGATTATGGAATTTGATATGTTCAGATTATGGAAAATGACGTTTAGATTATGGAATGTGATATATGTTTAGTGTATGGAATGTGATAAGTATGTGTGTATGTGTGTCTGTGCGTTTGTGTTTGTGCATGTGTGCATGTGTGTGCGTGTGTGTGCGTGTGTGTGCGTGTGTGTGTGTGCGTGTGTGTGTGTGTGTGTGTGTGTGTGTGTGTAATGTGTGTGCGTCTCTGCTGGTTGCAGTGTCCCCGCCCCGGTCCGTGGTGCTGGACTGTCACCACATCAGCAGCCTGGACTTCACGGTGGTTCAGGAGCTGAGGGACCTGCTGCGGCAGTTCCAGCTGAGGAAGGCGGGCCTGGTCTTCTGCAGCCTGCCGGTGAGCGAGAGCGGAACACACACACCCTTCACACGCACACATGCCCTTCACACACACACACGCCCTTCACACGCACACACACACACACACGCCCTTCACACGCGCACACACACACACACACGCCCTTCACACGCACACACACATGCCCTTCACATGCACACACACACACACACACACACACACACACACACGCCCTTCACACGCGCACACACACACACATACACACGCACACACACACACGCCCTTCACACACACACACACACACACGCACACACGCCCTTCACACACACACGACCTTCACACGCGCGCACACACACACACACACACGCACACGCACACGCACACGCACACAGGAGCCCTCAGCACGCTTCCAAATGGGCCCGTCCTGCACTTCCTGAAGTGCCCTCTGTGCATAGAGACCATAGGGTCTAGGGGAACATTACTTATGCATCTCTCTGTTTATCTCCCTCCCTCTCCCCCTCCCTCACTGTTGCTATGGCGACAGCACGCGATGCTGGAGGTTCTGTTGGTGGCGGACCTGCCGGGTCTGATGCACACTGAGAGTGTGGAGGCAGCGCTGCAGGCCCTCTCCGGTAAAACACTTCCTGTGACTGTCATTAGAACTTCCTGTGACTGTCATCAGCACTTCCTGTGACTGTCATTAGAACTTCCTGTAATTGTTTTCAGTACTTCCTGTGACTCTGATCATCTGTTCCTGTGACTGACATCAACACTTCCTGTGACTCTCATTATCACTTCCTGTAACTCTCATCAACACAACAGACACTAACAGTATTGTATTTCTGCCCCAGCCCCAGGATTTTGATCCTGCAGCCCTCTGGTGCTGAGTCAGCCGGTTTAAATTCCAGTATCTTCAGTGAAGTTATTTACAGGGAATCCTAAGCCATAGTCTGTCCGTGGTCTTCGCTGGCGAGCTTTGCCGCCCGTCACCATGGTAATAACCGACCCTTAGTCCTGTGTTGTGTTATCAGCCCCCGTCTGTTTTTCACTTCCTTCCACAGAGCTGAACTTCACAGAGGAACCGGACCTGGTCCAACCGCTCTTGGCAAAATGAGCCGTGGATGGGGGACGGGAGGGTGGGGATGGGGGGAAGCGGGTTGCGGTAGATTTGGGCATGCCACACCCTCCCAGGACCCAAATCGCACACAGCAACAGTGCTCCTCGGTGTGAGACTGGCTCCACAGCAGTGACTGAGGCACTGCACCCACCGCCTGGGACACTGCACCCACCGCCTGAGGCACTGCACCCACTGCCTGGGACACTGCACCCACCGCCTGAGACACTGCACCCACCGCCTGAGGCACTGCACCCACTGCCTGTGCAGGCTTCACACACTCAGACAGCATGCCTGCTGCAACACAAGCGTGGTGTATATATCACACAAGCGTGGTGTATATATCACACAAGCGTGGTGTATATATCACACAAGCGTGGTGTGTATATCACACAAGAGAGGTGTATAGATCACACAAGCGAGGTGTATAGATCACACAAGCGTAGTGCATACTGCACTTGCTCACATGCAGCAGGCCAGACGCTCCGCCTCCTTTGAGACCAGAACGCGTGAAGGCACACAGAAACAGGAACGCACAAACGCAGAGTTTGGAGTTCGCAGTGTAAGGCCTGAGGTCTGACCCACAGGACCGCAGCTCAACTGGAACGGCCCTTCCTCGTCTGTGTGACGCATCGGTGGATCCGGTTCGAATGCAGCTCTGTGCTCCAGCGGTTCCCGTCTGTGGTCTTCCCCCCACGTTCCACGCGTATCGCACTTACCCAGCTTTACCACAGGAGGGCGGAGTCTGTCTCTCCGGTTTGGTATTGACGCCTCCTGCTCAACGATTGCTAAATTATAGGACTGGTACTACCTCACAGGATATTGCACAAAGCTTCACAAAACAGATGTTCAGCACAGTTTTCAAGTGCGTTTGGCCTCTTTACGCCTAAATGATTCAAATAAATCATCTGCCCTGGATTAGTCAGGTCTGGCTGAGCTACCCTGGATTTTGATAAATAATCTGGGCTGGATTAGTCAGGTCTGCCTGAGTTACCCTGGGTTTCCTCTGCTGCTTTCTGTCCTTTCATAGATAGGGGCGTTGGAAGAGAATTTGTACTAAAGAAATGAAAGTGAAAGTAGAATTAATTTCAGCTCATTTACTGACACATTCGTATTTCCATTCATGCACTTTTGTACCTTTCATTCAAATAAACACCTCAGTTATTTTCGTGACTAGAACTGTTCTTAAACTAATTTAACTATATTGATGAAACAGCATTTGAAATATATTTTAAGAGAATTCTGATGTTTTAAAAAAGAACATTTTGTGTTATGCAAATGTACACATTTATCAGACGTGCAAAAAAATAATAAAAATATTTTCAAATAAGACCAACAGCCATTAACTCACAAGCCAAATCAATGATTAATATCCGATTCACCCCACAATCAAGCTTAATTAAAAACAGTTAAAATAAGCTTTCGCACTTGCTAGTTGCCAGATATGGCAGTTGGTCTACACCAGGGGTGTCCAGTCTTATCTGAAAAGGGCCGGTGTGGGTGCAGGTGGTTGTTTAAGCCCAGCACTACACCTGATTCAACCGATTAACTAATCATGCTCTTAAATCTGGACCTTGATAAAATAGAATCAGGTGTCATAGTGCTGGGGTGAAACAAAAAACGTGCACCCACACCGGCACTGTTTGAATAAGACTGGACTGGGCTAGACTATAAAATGGTGCTCCTGGGGATTTTCTGCAGGGGCTTAAACAGGGGAAGTCCCTGCTCTCCCATCCACAGTGCCCAGGGTTCGAGAGGGTTTGTTGGCCTGCATGAGAGCTCTGGAATGAGTCTGAATGAAACAGCTGCACAAGAACTCTAGTGCCTGGGATACTTGACAGTGTATGACTGGTTTTCTTTATTTTTCTGACAATTGCAACCAATAATCTTTTGTAACGTTTCTGAATTACTTTTGTTTTCAGTTGTTCACAATGGATCTTTTTTATTTGTATAATTGTAATTTTTTTATTTTTTATTTTTACTTTTTACAATTTCTGACCAAAATGTTGGAGTTAAATTACAGCAGAACTGACTGGGGAAAAAAACAATGGCTTTAATATATTTGATGTTTGGTTTAATATAAATAGTGGAAAATGTCTTATGATTTTTTAGAAATATGGTGAAATGGAGAAAAATATTTTTTGTAGAATGTTTGATTTGTTGGGATAACGAAATAAATCCAAAAATGTTGCAGTTCTTTAGGTTTCTGTTTCCTGACATGAAGCTAATGATTATATTGAGTGACGTCATTAAGTCATTTTGGACAGTGTGCCGTCTTTCACCGAGTCGAATCATTTGATGCGGTTCGACTAACTCAGTCCATTCATTTGATGGGAGCTTGCCGTTTGATTTGGCGCTGTACGTCGGACTTGCGGTCGCATCTTCTTACGTTGCGCTTTCGCCCGCTTTATTATGGGAAAATGCCCTCACCATAACACAACCGCTCTGTGTTTGGTCACGCAGGCTCACGGCGAGCGCAATGTGGTGATCGACCTGTAGTTGAACGGGACCGACTGAGAAATACAAAAAGATTCTTATGGTAGCTACTGCAAAAGGCTTATGGTTTGAGATGGGAATTTGAATTCGTTGTGTGATTAGGCTACATGAGATTGCATGTATAGGGATGAATCAAAATACAAGTTATCTACATATTTTATCTGTTTGACCAATTTAGAAATCAACTTCATAGCCAGATCAGCGTGACCGAAGATAGGCTACAGCAACGCCACATTCGTCTTGGCCTTTCAAGCATTTACGACGCACAGATAGAATAACGCTGACAAACAGAGGAACGCAGAATTGTTGACGCGGAATTTATTATTGTGAAACGAAACTTAACTTCCGATGTAACTCACGAGCTCACATCGCGCGCTCCTCACTCTGTGCAGAGACCGCGGCTATCACCGATTCAGCAACACAGTCAAACTAACTGAAGGAAAATAGAGCCACGTTCACTGACGCAAGGTACGGCTCTTTATTGTGGTTTGTGGTGCTGATGGTTATTACGCTTACGACTGCTGAACCCATTCGGTCTTTCCAAACAACAATAAAATTCTGAAGCGCTGGTAATTCGTGAAGCTTTATGAATTATGTGTAGTATTTGGAAACTTAACCAACTGTCATAGCTGGCTATCGAGGTTTAAATGATGGACGTCCTGTTAATGTAAGGGATTTGACAATGCACTCTCAAAAATTCAATGATAACTTTTTACAAAACTGCTTATGCGCTCACTCGTCCCATGAGAGAAAATATTTTGCTGAAGTCTGTTTACTTTTTCTTCTACGTAGATCATGTTGTGATGGAACACGTCAATGGGACTTGGGTGTATTTTGGGTAGACCTTGATGCATTGACTCATTTGACCCAATTTCGTTGACGGAAATCAATTTTTTAATGCATTTCATCTGGAAACTTCGATACTAAGACTTTCACTTGGACTGCGCTGGACGTTGATGTATTTGTTTTGTCTACAAACAGACGCCACTACTGTATGGTTCTTATTCTTGTTCAATAGTGTGCCCGGATATTTGTTCTTTATTTACCATTATTTAGCCATTGTTTTAGGTAACAGTTGCTATATGTTTCACCATCCCACTGACCACTGTTGCAGTCTCCAGGTGAAACGAAACTGAAAGTTGAAAGCGCAGTACCCTGTGACAGGGAGGAAGATAGCGTAGTGATTCGTACGTTTGTAAACTGTGTTCTTCGTCGCAGGTGGGTGGCCTCCAGCGCCGTGATCGTGCACGGAAAGACAGAAGGGGAAGAAAATGGACCGCGAGGGTAATAATCAGGGTGATGCAACGCCGAAACGGCCGCAGGAGGAGCCTGGCGGCAACGTTAAAAAGAAGGTGGTATCCCATAACAACGTGCCAGAAACGGTTTCCTCTCACGATTGATTAAAAATGACATTGCCAATGCATGTAACAAAACAGGTGAAATACCCCCCCCCCCCCGATCTTCAAGGCTGGGTGTTTGTCATGGAATTTGCAGGTGCCAGATTCCTAACTTTCCCCATGTTTGCCATTTCCGTGAATTTCTTCGTTTTTAGTGCTTTTAGTGATAGCCTACGGTGTTATTTGTATTAGATTATGCATTTTAACAATAGCTTACTGCCAAACGTGATGGGAAACAAAGTGCCACAATGTATACAGATACCGGAATGCGTGCGCTGGGATCAGGATTCTCATCAGTGTCCGTTGTTGCAACCAGAGGTTTGATGCCTAGCGCTCCTTCTCCATTACGGTATCATCAGTGACTACAGGCACTTATCAAAGACTAAAACATCGAACTATACAGCATATTGTACCAAAACAATCTTTAATGAAATAAATGTTATTTTACGATATAAACATGTTATCCTATGAAATAAAACTGTGTTTTATTTTAATAATGTCATTTCAGCACGCTCTAGTTCTACTAACATTCCATTAAAGGCAAAAAAGCATACGCTTTTTTTCGTGATGGACTGAATTACACGATTAAATGCACCAGCCCATCAATGTATTTCGCTCATAGGCTGTAGCATATGACAACTGGCTGTTTATTTATTTATTTATTTATTTATTTAAATTTCAAGAACTTGTTACCTTTGCTGCAGTTGTGCATGTTATTTCAATCATTTCCCATTCGACTGCTGCACATGAGATCTATGAATTAATTTATGAAATTAATGTTTAAAACAATTTCAACAACTTTCTTGTGACTGCTCTGTGACTTCAGCCAATATTTTCTGTGACAAACACCCAGCATTACGGATCTGTAGTATTTTCCCCTTAAAATTAATCAGAAACAATCATTTCATAGGTGTACTTAAAAAAAAAAAAAAAAAAATTCTTCTGGGGTGGCTTGCCCCCAGACCCCCCTAGACAGCTCTTGGGGTTTAAAGGCCATTTGCACTAAAGGCCAAAATGTGCACTAAAGGCCAAATTTTAGAAAAGCAATCATACAGAGTCTGGGTTATCGTTGAACTTGATGTGTGTGATTATGGTAAGACATTCTTATAAAGCAATTTTACAAGCAAAGTTTCGAAGGCTGTTGCATTTGCGTTTCAACAGCAGGAGTTTGCATCTACGCATTGTGCATCTCAGCTGATGATTGAGGACAAATTGTGGGGCTTTGACATGTAACTCTCACTTTTAAAACTTTCACCCGGCAGAGGAGACGGAGCAGGAAGGCGAATAAAGGAAAGCAGGAGAGAGAGACACTTCTGCAGGACAGAGAGAGATGTCTTCAGGAGAGAGAGAGATGTCTTCGGGAGAAAGAACAGTCTCTTCAGGAGAAAGAGCAATTTCTTCAGGAGAGAGAGAGATGTCTTCGGGAGAAAGAACGGTCTCTTCAGGAGAAAGAGCGATTTCTTCAGGAGCGAGAGAGATGCCTGCTGCCCAGCGCTTTCCCAGGGGCCTCTGCACGCTCAGGAGCCTCTCTGGGGGGTCAGAGGCTTGAGGAAGCACCAGGGAAGGCGGAGACACCTGGCCCCGTGGGATTGGCTGGTGCTGTGGAGGAGGGGCCTGACACACCTCAGGATACAGACCCTTCACTTGTGTCTTTTCCACCACCTGGCCAAACTGCGCCACTACCTGGCCAAACTGTGCCACCACCAGGCCAATCTATGCCACCACCAGGCCAAACTGCGCCACTACCTGGCCAAACTGTGCCACCACCAGGCCAAACTATGCCACCACCAGGCCAAACTGCGCCACCACCAGGGCAAACTGTGCCACCACCAGGCCAAACTATGCCACCACCAGGCCAAACTGCGCCACCACCAGGGCAAACTGTGCCACCACCTGTGCCACCACCTGGCCAAAATGTGCCAGCGCCTGGCCAAACTGTGCCACCACCTGGCCAAACTACACTAACACCTGGGCAAACTACACCACCACCTGGCCAAGCTCTTCCAACACCTGCCCAGCCTTCTCCACCCACCCCCTCCAAAAACCAAAGTGATCTTCCACATGACTCCACCGCTGCTGAACTGCAGGAGAAACGACCGTCCTGCCAAAGCCCCTCTGCTGGGAGAGAGTCAACCAATCAGAGTGCAGAAAGTCTAGCGAGCACCAGCCCATCACCCAATCCTGGGGCAGAGGCGGAAAAGAGAGTGGAAACTGAGAGGCCCGCTTCCAACCCTTCCACAACCGAAGGCTCTGGAGGGGAATCAACCCCAGGACCTGGCAGGGCCGAGAGCGCAAAGCATGCTGGGATGGGTGCCAGTGACCAAAGCATCAAACGCAGGAAGGACACGGCAAACTCCCAGCAGTCTGCGGCGGAGAAGGAGCGGAAGGAGGGCACCATGGGAAGGCAGACCGCTGAAGCTGCTCAGCAGCAGAGCCTGGAGTCGGCACAGGCTGGTCCTCCAGAGAGAGCGCATGAAGTACAGGGAGAGCAGGTAATGTTCTTACTGCCCTTAGTTTAAATAAGACTGAAAGAACTTGTGTCCTTTTTTTTTGGTTGGACCGCAATGGTGGGGCCAGCCCACAAACGTGAATGTCTGTGACTGACTGCGTGATGAAGTTACACCATTGGACGGCCAGTCCAGCCATATACTAGGTTTTGACCTGGTCTTGTTGTATTTCACTTGGTTTTCTCCATTTGATTTCAGGAATCTGACACAAATCCAAGCACAGGGAATGCTGGGAAAAATCCCCAACGTGGCGGAGAGGTACCCGCAAGCTCCGCCCCCACTGGATCGCCTGTGGACACGCCCCCACCTGAAAACAAGGGGACCACTGCAGATCAGTGTGACGATGAGGGCTTTCAAACAGTGTCCTCAAAGAGGAAGAAGAAAAGGATGACACACCCACCTCAAATGTATGTCTGTCACTATGGTTACCAGGTTCAACATCCATTATCATGATGCATACATTTTTAACAAGTGTAACTTCAAAAGCCCTTCATAGAGCATAGCAAGCCTCTTTATGAGTATGGCATTACTACTTTATGAAGCATACACCTCCATTATATTGGCTTACGTCAGCATTTCCGAAAAGCAAGAAATTTACTGATGTTGATGTGGCATGTTAAAAGTAGACCTAAATGGTCTTTTGGGGTTTTAATTAAGCAATATGCATTTTAATTACATTGATTTTGGCTTTTGTGAATGGGATTCGATCATTCAAGTTTTTAACAAAATTAATTTGAACTTTTTTAAAAGGATTTTTCACACAGCATACCAGAGTGCCGTGGCACACCGATTGCATTCTGTTTGTGAAAAATAACACTTTGCCCACAAAAAATAATGTATCTGTATTTGCTTTCATAAAGCAGAATATTCATTTGTTACTGGTTTATAAAATGTAATGGCATTCTTACAAAGGCCATCATAAAGCAGGATATTCATTTATAACTGGTTTATAAAATGGCAATGGCATGGGTACAAAGGCCCCGTGTGTACTTTATGACGGCTGTATGAAGTGTGAGTGCTACCATGATGAATGATAGTGCTGTTGACCGTGCTCCTTTGAGTCTGCTGATTTTTATTGCTTTATTGTTGACTTCAAAAGCCCACAGAGTCTACAGCAGGAACCTTCAACAGACAGCATCACTGTCTGCTTCCACGCCATCTTGTCCAAGAACTTCAGACTAGACCCACAGAATGATCTTGTTTTCATGGTGCCAGGACCCCCTTTAGGGAATTGGAATGATGTGATAAAAATGGAAGCAACGTAAGTAAAACGTTTAGATGAAGAACATGTTTAAGCTGCAGCACAATGTATTCAGATGTGTATTAACATTGAACTTATAGTTACAAAAAGACTACAAGTTTACTGCAAAAGACTACAAAATTACTGAAACCTACAATGAGTTCACCCTACCAACAAGTATTGTCCTACTAGCTAACGCCAGATATAGCCAATATTCTGGTTGTCATAGTTCTCCATTGTTATCCAAAAACTATTAAAACAAGTCAAAGAGACTTACGGTTGTTTTGGTCAGCATAATTCATCATTAAGACCTGGTCTTTGTACTTTTTCCTGAAACAACATTATGAAGTGACAGCTAACCCTTTTTCGATATCTGGAAAGTATCAAATGTATGCAAAAGCGTGGCACCGGCATGCTGAAAACAGTTCCCATCGAAATGAACAGTTTACTCTGTTTTGAAGTAAATTTAGTAAAAACTATCCTGGCCACGTTTCGTGATAATAGCTAGGTTTTCTGAAAATGAAAATGTGTCTTTCTGAGCTGTATTTAACAGGTTCACTGCACAATTGGAACAAATGGCTTCCTGTTTGAGTGCTAAATGAGGCAGAAGTATGTCTGACAGGATATTCTGACAGTAGGAAATTACGCTGGGCATATGCTTTAAACCCTTTTTCCTGCCAGGCCTCAGGAGGACACATAAAAGGCTCATGTGTGGTCCACAATGCCCCCCTATTACAATGACCAACTTTATTTAGCAGACTTTAGCCAAAGCAGCTTACAGAAGATGCATTTAGCATGGCTAGATAAGATACGATTTTACAGTTTGTAACTGTAGGACAAACTGTAAAATCAGAGCATAAAATGTTCAAGCTTTTACATAACTGGGTGTAAAACCTTTGTGACTGAGGAAAGGCGTGTGCATAATGTCAAATAAATGCCAGCATTGTTTAAACACTTTTAATATGTGTTCATTATTTACACTTTTTGTGGTGCTTTTGTCTGAGGGCTCCATTTTTGTTAAAATGAGATGACATTGATTTGATTTTATTTGATTCGCTAAACAAATACCTTTATTCACAGTGCTTTACAGAGCTTACAGCCCATTTATACAGCTGGATATTTGACACATGCAATTCATGTTAAGTACTTGGCTTAAGGGTAAAATTGTTGTGCCCCACCTGAGATCTGAACCTGCAACTTCCAAAGCTACATTTCCAATACTCTATATTTTGTGTTCGAAATGTGTCCCATCTGTGAATGTGAAATTGTGTCAATAATTCCAAAGGGAAATGATTAAGCATGTTAGGATATACTGATCCAGGACTTCAAATTTATCCAATTTGCTAATTCAACCCAGTATTAGCACCAAATACTAACCATCCATTTTGTTCTGTGTTTTTGCAGGCATTTAGGAGAGCATGGTTACCTAGTGCAGGGACAAATAAGGATATCCAGAACGATGCTAGATGTCCCCATACCCTATAAATACGCTGTGTACAAAGCAAGAGAGGCTGGACATGAACTTCAGTATGAGTATATTTACAAAATGGATGCAAAAGGAATTGTCAACAGGTGTTTACAAGTTATGAATCTTCAGACCCAGCAAGGTAAATTACTCTCCAGTCAGCTGGACTTTAGCTCTGTTTCATTCAACATCATTAAGGTGTCACTTATTAATTACAAAAAAATATGTTTGTAACATGGGCAAATTGATATAAGCTATAATGTAAAAATGTGGGCAAAAAAAGTTATGGTTTGAATCACAATAAAATAAAAAATCCCATTAATTGCAACTAACAAAATGGGTTGAAGCTATTGGATGCTGCTGATGACTGGGTGAATATCATTTCACACTATTGGCTCAGATCATGAATCAATGACAGAATTAGTGGCGTGTTGCAGTATATTAATTTGGACACAATTCTCCATAGACTTACATGTGCAGCTTGTTACGTACTCCACATTCTTTGTCCTTAGTTAATCTTTTGTTATGTTGCCTGTGTCTCCCAGGGGAGTGGCATCAGTATGATGACATCATATGGGCCGAACCAGCGAGAGGCATGATGACGCTCCTCAGAAGCTTTATTGGATTTAACGAGGGGAGAGATATCGCTAGGGGGCGCCACCTAGCTAGGAAGGTCATGCTGAAGATGATATTTGATCTGCTACGAAGCTGGAGCGCAGTGAACGTGGAAAACTTTTTGATTCATCTTGGTCAGTTCTTTACAGTTAACTGCAGCTCCTACGTCTTTGAAGGAGATAGGCTAACAGTGTGGGAATCTCTTGAGTACAGCCTAGCTCAGGTGAGTTTCTTTGTTTCATTCAGTCAGTTAAAAAACAAGGATACATTTAGCCAGCACTTGTATCCACAGCAACTCAAATACAGTGCAGTTAGATTTTCACTGGAGCAGTCCAGGATAAGTGCCTTGCTCATTGGTTCAATGTCGGCATCCTACCTTGGCCCTGAACCTGTTATGTGTAGTGGCAGTGCAGCATACTGGGTAAGGAACTGGGATTGTAACTAAAAGGTCATAGGTTCAATTCCTGGGTCAGACACTGCCATTGTACCCTTGTGCAAGGTACTTAACCTGCATTGCTTCAGTATATATCCAGCTGTATAAATGGATGCTATGTAAAAAAAAAAAAAAAAAAAAAAAAGCGTAAGTCGCTCTGGATAAGAGTGTCTGCTAAATGCCTGTGATGTTACGAGCCGCAGGGTGGCAGTTTAGTATAATGGGTAAGGACCTGGTCTTGTAACCTAAAGGTCACAGGTTCGATTCCTGGATAGGACACTGCCATTGTACCCTTGAGCAAGGTACTTAACCTGCATTGCTTCAGTATATATCTAGCTGTATAAGTGGATGTAAAGTGAATGCTATGTAAAGTTCTGTAAGTCGCTCTGGATAAGAGTGTCTGCTAAATGCCTGTAATGTAATGTAATGAGCCCACTTCCCTGACCACTACAGACCAAGATGAATTGAACATGTGTGTTGATTCTGTAGACCTAGATGCTGTCTAAATATATGGACAGCTAGTACCATGGGACGCATACCAAAGCAGAAGTGCTGACACTGTTAATGCGGATCTGGATACAGTCAATATTTCAGCTGTATCTGTGTAATGTGTTTTTTCTCTTCTCAGTGATCAAAGGGAGAAGTGTTTAATCTATGTTGGTCCATGTTCGGCTCCTGGGTCATTAGTTGTATAGCACTGGTATTGGACATACAGTTACATATCAAGCATAGACATCAGGATTCTTACTCTGTGCCTCGTATGTTTTTGCTACCCAGATGAAAGGGCTTTTGAGAGAATTCCTGCTGGAGAACGTTGTCCCGCAGAAAGAAGGAGGTGGAGAGAAGACACTCCTCGGAGACCCCCTGAAAGCAGGGCTGCTCATAACCATGCTGGTTTGCCAGAAGTACCAGGAGCTGCACAACACTGAGGAGCTCTCCTACATGTGTGACCTACTGTGCCTACCGCAGACGCCCAGAGAAGAGTTCCACGTGTACTGGAGAGACCTCACCAGTGGATTCCAGGATCCACTATGGTGCGTGCTGGCTACTGCGTTCTACTAAACTGTGCAGCACAGTATGTAATCACACACATATAACTGCAATAACGGCGTGATTAAATGTGTAATTGCTCATGTGCAACTCCGATAGTCATGCAACTAAGCATGCAATTGCACACGTTAACTCTGAAAACTGCATGACTAAGCATGTAATTACATTCTTGTGATTGATAACAGATCAACTAAGCATATAATCGCACACGTTTAACTCAGGTAACTGCATGGTTAAGTGTACAATTGCATGTGTACTCACATAACTGCATGACTGAGCATGTAATTGCACATGTGTGACTCTGCTAAGTGCGTGACTACACATTTGATTGCACGTTACTCCCATGGTGGTGCAGTGGTTAGCACTCTTGCCTCTCAAGTAAATTCCGAGTTTGAGTCCCGGCTGGCCCGGATCCTCTCTGCTTGGAGAGTGCTCATGGGTACTCTGACTTCCTCCCACACTGAAACACACGTATGTCAGGTTAGGTCTGCTCCTGCCCTTGGTCTCACCTGGAGTTGGTCCCCAGGCAGCCACTGCCCTTAAGTAACTTAAGAGGGCAAATTACCTCATGGGTTCAATAACATATCTTATTTTACAACCACATGAATAAGTGTGTAATTGAACATGCACAACTCTGTTAATTGTGTACGAAATTGTGCATGCACAAAAGGAGGCTTTGGACTCTTTTACTGCTCCAAAGTTTTAATAATTTTTTTTTACATTTTTTGTGTGAAAATTTCATGTTTCTGTAAACATTTTTTTTAAGGCCACTTATTTTAAATAATGAATCTTTTTTCCAGGATGTTGCTTGTGTAAATGAACTGAAATGAGTTTGAGTTTCTTCTGATATGTTCTGCCTGCTTCTCTCCAGTGGGTTAGTGGTGCAGAGTCTAGAGTATTTCTGTGCCCTGGCACTGAAAGAGAAAGTGGAGAAGTGGATCCTGGTGCTCCCACTCCTGCATCTGCTGAGGGGCAACTGCAAACCCTTTGAGCCTCTTTCTCCTTCCCTAACTCCCTCCGTGGGGTTCAAGGCCTGGGCAGGCCTGAGGGAGATCAGTCTGTCTGACTTGCAGCCAGACTCACAGTATACAAGGTATGAGTATAAGATGCATTTCCTTTGTGTCCCTGTAGGTTTCATCTACCAGGGAACTGTGCGTCTGGTGCATTAGACTGAAAGAGTTCGCATTTTCAAAAATTCATAATCAAATAAGCACTCACAGAGTACACATTGCAACTGAGCAGATTTGCTCTACACAACAATTTAATGAGGTCACAAGCTGTGTATCACAGTCTGTTTTATATGTGTGTGTATGTATGTGTGCATGTGTGTGTTTGTGTAGGGCTCTCATGAAAGTGATGGCAGAGCACACACACCTTGTGGAGGTGGACAGGCTCCTGTCCCGCTCGTGGTTGCACCTGCTGGGGGTGGAGGCCGTGAAGGAGTTCTGTTCTTCTGTTCCTGTGGACCTCCATGATGTCCTTCAGTGGCTGTGTTTTCGGTTGGGGGCCGAATTCTCTCGCAAACATGAGGTGTGTGTCCTGCCCTTTCCCCACTCCTGAAAAACCACCTAACACTCTGGCCCACTGCTCCCCACAGCCCCCTGTCTCTGTGTCTTCTGTTCTCATGTGTGCTGTTGTCCTACCGCCCCCCCCCCCCCCCGCCCCCCCATAGTCCTGCACTCTGTATACACTGCTTGCTATTCATAATTTTTTTTAATGATTCTCCCGAGAGTAGAGCAGTTCTGCTAGCAACCAGCAGAGCTACAGGGTCAATTGCAGTGTGCCAAAGTTTTTAGTACATAGCTATGTATTAACATGGGTTTCCAAAGAACTGTACTAATGCAGGATTTGCTGAATATTAAGTTTAGGAAAGTCATGATTGCAGTGTGCAATTGGGAGTTCCGTATCAGCCGATCCCCAGCAAGTCCCCTGCTAATCCTGAAGCTCACTGTTTATGTTTTCCCTGGCATTGGATGCATGCCAAGCTACATAATTAAAATATATTATTTTTTATTTCTCCATTATCTGCTAGCCATGCTGGTTCAGATCATGTTTCAGAATGAACCATTGAAATGTACTGAAAATCAGAGGTGGAAAATCCAGGGGTCAGAAAGTAAAAGTCCTGCCATGTGTTTCTTCCACCCATTAACTCACCTGCAAAGTACAGGTGATTGGAGCAATGTAGTTGGGGCGATCTTTACTTTCAGAACCTGGATCTTAAAACCTATGACTCTCATAGGACTGCCGAACATGAAATGACAATGTTTTATGGTAGTGATTTACAGCCATATTAATGTTATGCATAAATTGGTATGTTACAGGCAGTGCAGACGCTGCTGGTGTATCTCACTCAGTCAGTTAAGGAACAGAAATTCAGGTAAGAAGGATCCCAGATTCAGCCTGATGTTTCTCATTCTCATTAATTTTTAATGGAACAAACACAGGCAACTTACCTGGATATGAAGTTAGTACATTTTTGGTGACCTGTAGATGTAGCATTATGAAAGAAATGTTCAGTTTATTAGAGCTCAGGCCTGTGTACAGAGCTGTTTCTTTGTATAGGTCACTCCCAGCTGTCTCACTTCTCACACCCTTTTAGAGGGTGGATCTTTAAGTGCAAGGATCGTCTCAGTCAGTTTAAGAAACCGTTTCAGCACTGAAATTGCACAGGAACGGAGGTGCTACTTTTAGCAAGAGCACGCCACTTCTGCTGTCATCCATCTTTGTTTCTGATCTTTTCCAGGTGTTATGACACTGGTTATGGGAAAGATTGCTTGACTGTGTCACTAAAACTTCTGGAGAGGATTTGCCAAGCTGCCATCAAGCAACACTTCTACAAGCTCCCCACAGCATGTGTGACGCTTGTCTCTGCTGTAGCGGACTTCACTGCCAGCGTTCATGAGAATGTATGAACTTTTTGGGCATTCACATTTAACTTACATTTAGGCAGCTAGCAGGAGCTTATCCAGTGCACTTTGCACACCTAACAGCTCACACTAACACTACACGGGTAACAAACATCTGATGACAATTCCCTTTGTTAACGATCCATTTTGTTTTGTGAATTCCCCAAGCTCAATACGCTGTCCATATTAAAAATCATGTCATGATTGCAGGCGATGATACAATTTATAACCAATAATCAATTACCTCATACACAGCCATACTGGCATTAGTACACAAATGCCTAATACAATGAAATGCAGTGCTGACATGAACGACAAAAAGTATCAGTTTCTTAGTCAAGCTAACCTTTTGGAAGAATCAATAGACTAGTCAGGCAGAGACACTAATATCGCATGTGTCTATTTCCTACCTACCTTTAGGTCTTCTGAAGTCCTGAGGCCATGTGCTGTAAATGCTGCTGTTCTTAGCTGTGTCTGACTGAAAAATGTGGTTTTCTGCAACTGTTTCAGCATTCTGAACAGAATGAGGCTCAGCTGAACTGCAGTACCAGTGAAGAGTTAGGAGAGATGCTTAAAATGATCAGGGACTGGATGAGGAAGACCTTTGACAACAAGCTGCTCCGCACGGTTGCTCAGTCTAGCACTTTCTTCTCCAGATATGAAATAGAGGTAAGGTCCTATTGCAAGCATTCTGTGATCTTCAGTGAACTGATGTACATGTAGATTTGCAAGAAATGTGTTGATAGGTTTTATTAAGATTTCATTTACTACATTTTAGAATTTTTCTGTCACACACTAATTTGTCTTGACCTGTGACCTTTAGGGTTAATTAAACAGTGTGTGTTTCAGGCTTGGAACAACATCCTCTCACTTACCTTAGGAGGAGAACAGTTCACAGAGCTTTGGAGGGCTACTCTTCTAAATGATTTTGAAGGCAAACTGAAGAAGGTATTTTAAATGATTACACTCTCTCACACATGTAGGTATATTACGTCTACATTAAATCTACACACTGTATCTGTATGTATATATACACAGATTAACCTTGGTTAGTGTGAATTTATGAGGGCTCCTGCTCCTCCTCTCACTGTGCTAATTCTGGGCCCACAGGAGTGTAGCATGGACCAGATTGAAATCTACTGCGACCAGATGGAGGAAGTGAACAGGAAGTTCCCGACTTTAAGTGCATGTTTGGAGGAATGCGCCCTGGAGAGTGTCACCTCTGTCTGCCAGGTGTGTGTCTGTGTGTGTGTATGTTTACATGTGTGTTTGAGAGTGTGTATGTTTGAGTGTGTGCATGTGTGTATGAGAGTGTGTGTGTGTATGTTTGAGTGTGTGCATGTGTGTTTGAGAGTGTGTATATGTTTGAGTGTATAGATGTGTATTTGAGAGTGTGTATCTGAATGTGTGTGAGTGTATGTTTGAGTGTGTGCATGTGTGTTTGAGAGTGTGTATATATTTGAGTGTGTAGATGTGTATTTGAGAGTGTGTATCTGAATGTGTGTGAGTGTATGTTTGAGATCCTCCCTCTGTTTGTGAGTACAGGGCAGGGAGGAGCGCTCCCTCTTTGAACGGCTGAGGCGTTATGACTTCAGAAAGTTTGGGAAACTGGTGTCTGCCCTGGTCCTGAAGGCCTGGCCCCCTGACACCAGTGGGGGCTACCTGGATGGGGAGGAGACAGTCCTGGAACATCTCCTCACCTGGTCCATTGCTAAGAACGTCTTCCAGCTGCAAGGTGCCTTTGAGCTGTGGGTGGAGCCAGAGACCAGGCCTAGGGGTTGCTAAGACATGGCAGACAGTGTAGTCTGGCCAGGAGTTAGGTCTGGCGCTTAAGGCTCATAAACACAGTGATACAGGCAGGTTCATTCTCAGGCAGGCCACAAGAAACAATCAAATTCCTTCAAAGCAATTTCACTTCATTTTCCTTCACAGTCCAAGTCTGAACTGACAACATTCCCCAGTCAGTATTTACTCAGTGGTCCAGGTCTTTGTCTCTCAGCTGAGATCATCCCAGTCGGAATGGTCCAGAGCTTTGTCTCTAAACTGAGATCATCCTCAGCCAGAATGGTCCAGGTCTTTGCCTCTAAAGTGAGATCATCCCCCAGTCAGTTCTTTTCCTTCGTTTCAGGCACAGATGGAAAGCTCACCAAAGAGCTCACCGACGGTGCCAGGGAACGAATGGCTGTTGCGACGTCCACGTTTAGCAAAGTCTCAAATAAGTTCCTCATAGGAAACATCAAGATGAGGAGTCTCAACCAGATCCTCAAGAACAAAGACGCCTTTCTGGAGCTTCTGAAAATAGGTACTCTAGTGGTTTTAAAAAAAATTGATTTAACATCTAATGTTTTCTCTGTCCACAAATGCACCTGAGTCATATTTCATTACAGTAATGAAAGGAATTGGACAGGCTACTGGGGGGCTCATTCTGTTAAGATACTGGTTGGGTCTAGACTGGGTCAGTGCCAAATGTGGCAGCAGCTCCCCCTTTGGTCATTCAGGAGTCTGCAGTCTGTCCTCCTCTGACTCAGTGACTGTGCAGCTCAGCTGGTGGACTGCAGTCATAAAACGTGGTGGTTTGCAGAACTGGGGACCACAACTATGACTCAGCACTCCAAATTTGGAGATAAGATAAAGCTGCATTAAAATAAATTATTATTAATGATTGATGCTTGTAATGTCAATTGGAGAAAACAGTAATATAAATCCTATATATCCACGGTGATATAAAGGCGGCTTTATGTTGTGACTGAAGGACATACAATTCTGCAAATCCAAGAAGATTGTCATGTCTCTCTATTAGTAAGAAATGCTGTGAATGAGTATTTAAATGTGATGTTCTTCTGTGCAGATGGTCTGTCTATGAGTAAGAGGTGCGGAAACTCTGCAGCTATGAAGAGCCTTATGAAATTCAGAGAGGATGAAGTGAAGAGCATCAACCATGAGAGGGCGCTGCTGCGTAACCTGCTGGAAGTGTGCCAGGCACTACAAGAGTACATTACGGGTGTGTCAGCATGTGTGTTTGTGTGTGTGTTAGTATGCGTCTGTTCCTGTGTGTGTGTGTGTGTGTGTGTGTGTGTAAGCATGCGTCTGTTCCTGTGTGTGTGTGTGTGTATGTGTTAGCATGCGTCTGTTCCTGTGTGTGGTTGTGTATGTGTTAGCATGCGTCTGTTCCTGTGTGTGTTTGTGTATGCGTTAGCATGCGTCTGTTCCTGTGTGTGTTTGTGTATGTGTTAGCATGCGTCTGTTCCTGTGTGTGTGTGAATGTGTGTAGAAATTATAGCACTAATTGGAAAGTTTTATGTTTTATTTAGCAGCATGTTGTGGTTAGGTTTAATGCTGAGATTCAGCTCAATGTTATGTGGATTTTAGTCGATGTGGAGGACCTGGAGAGCAAACTCGGAGTGATAGTGGAGGAGAAGACACTGGACGAGTTCATGGAGGTCTATCAACCTGACAATATATCCTCTGAGAAAGTGGGCGTGGTCACATGCTTTGAGCTGTCGCCAGGCGTTCGAGAGATGGCGGAGACCCTGCACGTGTTCAGGGACAGCTTCATCTTCAACATGTGCTGGAAGAACCAGGCGAAAGCGCTGTCACGCAGTGATGACATCACGGGTGAGATGGGAGCAGCACCTGTGATACGGGCCTCCCTCCATGACATTCACAAGGAGGTTTTTCAGCCCTGTTACTGGAGATACAGAGAAATCTACGACAACTTGAGAAGCGGTGGGCTCACCTTACATGAAGTGGACGACATCTTTGAGGACTACACGGGCAAGTATGATGAGCTGACTGATGACCTGCGGATCATGTGCAAGATTGACCTGTCAACGGATAAACACTGGATCCATAAGCGGGTGCAACAAATCGAACAGTACCACGAGCTCCACCTGGCACTGCAGTCTGTTAAAGTCATCATGGAGGCCAAACAGATACTCTGCCCTCAAGGAGACTTTCACATCCTGGACACTCTACTTGGTGCTGTGAGTGATCATGATTTTTCAATATTTTAGTTAAACAACCCAAAATCCTGAATTAGCTTATAGTGCTTTTATGATGAAAGAGGATTTTGATTGGTTTGTGTTTGTCTCAGATTTCTTTTTGTTGTTGTTTTAAACATTGCTTTGAAATATGTCTGAGGTACAAATGCATCACGAATGGAGGCTGATTTGAGCTCTGTTAAGTGACAAAGTTAATATTTTCTGGTCCTTCTTTATATCAAACACTGCAGGTTGGTAAAATGTCTTTAGCACTAGTGCTCATGTCCCTTCAGCAAATTGTAGTGGCATTTCATGTTTTTTTTCTCCATAGAACCTATGACTCATTTTCTTTTACTGGTTACATTTTAACATGAATGATAAGGAACTTCATAAGGCATTACTGAACTCCGTTTCATACCTGTTCAGCTCATTGATCAGTCAATATTTCTGAGGCCCTTCTTACAATGATGAACAGTTCAACAGCATAGGTTAACAATGAAAGGACTTCATATATTCTCATTTGTTTTGTGTTCATCATTATTATTACCTTTATTATACAGAGAAATTTATTTCCGAATACAAAATGTATTCTGTACCCAGGCTGCCGCAGAGTTCAAGAGAAAGACTCTGGATCATATTGACAGTGACCTGATTAAAGTGAAGAGGGAGGTGGCCATGACTGAGAAGCAGAGACTGTGTCTCCAGGAGCTCAACCTGAGGAAGAACTTCATCATGTGGTTGAAAGAGGCTCTGCAAGGTGAGAGAGAGGCAGAGAGTGTCACAGTTCCTCATGTGAGCCACTAGAGGCTGCCTGTTAGCCTTGTTATATTATAGAAGTAGTTCTTGTGTGCAATGTGTATTTAAGTTCCCTGTTTCTCACATGTCTTTGCTTGGTCTTTCTGTGAACTTACCCAGTGTCTAGCTAGTCATATCTCTAGTCTCCCGTGTGTTTGTCTAGTGTTTAGTTTTGTTTCTCTTGTTTATTAATTTCTCCTGTGTTACCTCCTGGATATTATTTTGTATTTTTTTCCAGTATCTAAGTAAAGTCCCTCTTGGGTCCCTCTCTTGATGCTTGTGACAGAAAGAGAGAGAGATGCATAAGTAATGTTACTCTACATTACTTATGCATACATAAATTGACTATACATTACTGACTATACATAAATATATTATCACCATAAATACTTTTGGGCAATATTAACCATATTAATACAGACAGTATACCACTATTGATATAAACTGTATTATATTTCCTGTTTGTTCATCTGTAATGTTCTATACGGACATACAAATGTTTGAAAATGGTAATAAGGCCATTCAGCTAAGCTAGTCCATTTACATACAAACTGGAGAGTATCCAGCACTGCGTCAAGCCTGGACTTGAACACCTTAAGGGCCTCTGCCTCAGCTACAGGATTTGACAGGCTGTTGCACACATTAATCGATTCTGTGCAGAAGCTTTCTGTTACCTTTAGCTAATTTTCAGCTATGGACCCCTGCTCTGTTGGAAGAAGTGATCCTGAAAAATCTTTAGTAGTTCGTTACCTTCTTTTTGCCAAGCTGAAGAGATTAAGTATCTTATTCTACATTTAGACCAGGGGTGGCCAACCCAGGTCCTGGAGAGCCGCAGGGTCTGCTGGCTTTTATTTTTACTCGGCAATTAATTGATCAATTAAAGCAGTTGATTACACAGTTAACTCACCACACCTGGTTTCTTCAGTCTAAGTGGTTGCTGTATTTAAGGTGAAAACAAAAACCAGCGGACCCTGCAACCCTGCGGACCAGGGTTGGCCACCCCTGATTTAGACAGTATATATTTGGCTATATTTGGATAAGATCCAATTATGAAAATTTATTATGAAATTTATGCCTGCAACTCGTTCCAAAACGTGTTGCAGGGGCAATTCAGGACGAATAACGATGTGAGAAGTTGAAATAACAAGGTGATGCGAAACAGGTGATGTTAAACAGGTGAGGCAATCGTGTTATTGTATATAAGGAGCCTCCAAGAAAGGCCTAGTCCTTCAAGAGCAACGGTGGGTTGAGGCTCGCCAATTTGCCAACAGATGCGTCAGCGAATAATCCAGCACTTTCAGAACAACTTTCCCAAAGTCAAATCGGTAGGAATTTGGGCATTTCACCCTCTACAGTGCACAATGTAATTAAAAGATTCAAGGAATCCAGTCAAATCTCCGTGCGTAAAGGGCAAGACCAAAAACCACATCTGAATGCCCCGGATCTCCAATCCCTCAGACGTCTTAAAAGTCGTCATGCGTCTGTAATGGATATCATGACATGGGCTCGGGAATGCTTCGGTAAACCTTTGTCAGTCAACACCATTCACCGCTACATCTACAGATGCAAGTTAAGGCTTTATCATGCAAAGCAGAAACCATACATCAACACTCAACACTCTGGGCTCGGTCTCATCTGAGATGGACAGCAGCACAGTGGAAGCGTGTTTTGTGGTCCGACGAGTCAACATTTCAAATAGTTTTTGGACAAAACAGCCGTCATGTTCTCCGGGCCAAAGAAGAAAAGGACAATCCAAGCTGTTATCAGCGTCAGGTCCAAAAGCCAGCATCTGTCATGGTATGGGGGTGTGTCAGTGCCCATGACGTGGGTAACTTGCACATCTGTGAGGGCACCATTAATGCAGAAAGATATGTACAAATTTTGGAACAATATATGCTGCCATCCAGATGCCGTCTTCTCCAGGGACGTCCCTGCATTTTCCAGGAGGACAATGCCAAACCACATTCTGCCCGGATTACAAGTACATGGCTGCGTAAGCAGAGAGTGCGGGTGCTAGATTGGCCTGCCTGCAGTCCTGACCTGTCTCCGATTGAGAATGTGTGGGGCATTATGAAGCGCAAAATATGGCAACCAAGTCCCCCTACAATTGCACAGCTTGAAGACCTGCATAATGGAACAATGGGGGAAAATCCCGCTTGCTTAATTTAACCAACTGGTGTCTTCAATGCCCAAACGCTTTGTAAAAAATAAGTGTTATTAAAAGAAATGGTGATGTTACACAGTGGTAAACACTCGACTGTCCCAACTTTTTTGAGTGTGTTGCATGCATAAATTTCATAATAAACGTATATCTTCAAAAAACAGTGAAGTTGATTAGGTAAAACATGAAATACAGTGCAGTGCATGTGCAAAATGAATAGACAGGGAGAACGATTTATGACATATGACATATGACATAAGAAATCTGATCTCTGCATCTACGCTGGTGACATCCAGAGATATGGAACTGAAACAGAACAGGACACAACACAGAAATGTGGTTAACTGACAAATGTAAAGAATTGTGACAGTCTAAATGTAGCCTTAAGTCTTAAACAGAAAAATGGATGTTATTCTTGCCTTGGTTGTGCAGATCTGAATGAGCTGAAGGTCTTTGTGGACCTGGCCTCCATCTCAGCCGGAGAGAATGACCTGGATGTGGATCGCGTGGCCTGTTTCCATGACGCTGTACTGGGATACTCGTCTGTGCTGTATGAGCTGAAGCCAAATGCTGGATTCCAGGCCTTCAGGAAGGCCCTTGGGAAACTGTGGAAGGCTCTCAACAATGACCGCCACCTTCCCGAGAAGCTGGTGAGAATCTTTCTGACTTTTCCATCCCAGAGGGGAAGGTACAGTCACTGCAAATACAAAAAAATAAGTCTTAGCAAGTATTTTAGTCCAATTTTAGACATCACATCTTATTTCTATTACTTTTTTGGTAAATAAGACAAAAGGATTGCCAATGAGGTGAGACCATTTTACTCCTTTCATAATGTGCCAATGGAGCAAGACAATTTCACATGTTAAGCAAAAAGTAAGTTAAAACTAAGGATGCACTGATATGTAAATTTCTGACCAATACCGATTCTGAGTATTTGGAGGGGGGGCATTTAAAATCTTGCCATTCCAATAAACACAATTTTAATTACACAACTTTAAAGCAATGCTGCAATGGTAAACATTTAATTTGTATGACATATCTACACATTCCTCCAACTTAAAATGCATTCTTACAACTGAAAGTGCATTCCTGAAATATCAGTGTTTCGCCAATAATTTTTTCCAGGCCTGGTGGTACGCACTGAAAAAGCCATAAACAGACACGCAGGGTGGCATATTGATGTGGTTGGATGGTGCAATAGGCGGTCTGCAATTTACATTTGCTTTCAAATTTCTGTGTGCTCTGTATATTGAAGACTTGAAATGATCACAAGGAAAGGAAAAATTAATTTGCATAAAAATAAGCTGTGTAACCTCTGCCACATTATAATTAAGACTCCACAACTGCATATAGAGCATCTTTAACAATGTTACAAACTTGTGACAAAGAATATTTTTTTATAACATTCAGTAAAAATATATTAGGTCAAACTAATTTACATTAGATTAATTTAAAGCACCAGGGAGTTGCTTGGTCTGAATTTTGCTATTGGAGGAAAAAATAGGGACACACCTGGCATTACTTTGCAAGTTTACCAAGGTTTATGCACCTTGTGCATTAATGTTAACATCCTCTAACCTTTACAAAATATTAGCACATCATGAACATAGGAGAAAAACAATAGACTATTCTTATGATTGACAGGACATAATCTGAGCTGGCCATCGGTTGTTTTCAAACTATCTGCCGATAGCTGATTGCAGTATTATCGGCTGATAACGATTGGTGGCCCATCAATTGGTGCATTCCTACTTAGAACAAGATCATATTTTCTACTTGAGAAAAAAAATAAGATATCATACCAGACTAAAACACTTAGTACAGCCTTTTTTCACTGCTCAAACTCATAACGGTGAAGCCACAGTATGCGTGGCACCGCCTGGCGGCAACACCGCCTCCAATCATTTTGAATGAGAGGTGGCAGGACACCGCCGCAAGGCATGTTGGGATTGCAGGCGGAGCGGGGCGAGGCGGCGGTGGGGATGGCCAAAGTTCAACTTTGACCCCCAGGCGGGACAACACCGTGTCGTGGTAACCAAACACATTTGATCTAATGATCCATCAAGTAAACTGTCCCAATTTTTTTCAAATTTTTGTTCCACATTCTATAGTTCCACAATAGAGGAGTCACTTGTAATTGCTGTATCGGGTTTCCCAACGTTATATGATCTCCTACAGAGACACCGATAAAAGGAACGCAGCGTGGAGGAAAGTCTCTGAAATTGACGGTGGCTCTGCTATGTAGATATAGCCATTACTATTGGTTATCATTGTCCAGTCTCAATAAAAATCATTTTTGATGGTATCCTAGCTCTGAAAGATGTTAGTCAGCTGCCTAGCTAGGCTGTCTAATGTCTAGCTAGTGAGAAACAACCAACAAAAACACTATCTTGCTAATTAGCCAGCGAATGTCTTCAAAGTTATGTCTGGTTAGCTAGCTAGGTGGCTGGTAGAAACGATCACAAATAACTAAAAAAAAAACAAACATTTTGTCGCTAATGTATTAGTTGCTAGTTATTCGTGATCGTTTCTACCAGCTAGGCAGCTGACTAACATCTTTCAGATCTAGGTTACTGCAAAAAAGATTTTTATTCAGACTGGACAATGAACATGAAACTCAACATTAAACTCGGTCAGCATTTAACGAACACAACTGTCTGCCAAAATAGGGACACGCCCACAAGTGGCTGATTATGGGATGGGGGAGCGGCACCAGGCGGCGTAGCCGCATACAGTGTGGCTTCACCGCAAGGCTTAATGTTTTTTCTCCAGGAATGGTTATGTGGTTTTAAGTGCCTTGTAGATACTTCAATGTAAGACAACTTCCAGAGCCTTGGGTTGTACACATTAATGTTAGTGTACTAAAAAGGTAAACCACCAAGAAACAATACAGGTGCCATGAAGGAGAAAAAACACTCAGACATTTAAGAAACAGAGTAAGAAAGAAAGAAAAATACTGAGCATCTTATAAAAAAATTAAACTTTATCATTTTAATTTATTTACTTACTTTACTTTCCCTCCTGAAATGTGTTTGATTACCTGGGTTTCAGCGAGATTCAGAACGTCACCTGGAGTGGCTGAAAACAGTGAAAGAGAGCCATGGCTCAGTGGAGCTGTCTTCTCTCTCCCTCGCCTCTGCCATCAACAAGAAAGGCCTCTACATTATCCGTGCGCAAAACCAGAAAAAGGTAGGGGTATGCAGTAGGGTTGGGGTCAATTCCATCTGCAGCTTAAACTCCAGTCCTGGAGGGCCGCAGTGTCTGCAGGTTTAACTCCAGTCCTGGAGGGCCGCAGTGTCTGCAGGTTTAACTCCACCCATGGAGGGCTGCACAGTCTGCAGGCTTAACTCCAGCCCTGGAGGGCCGCAGCAGCTGCAGGTTTAACTCCAGTCCTGGAGGAGCCCCAGCTTCTGCAGGTTTAACTCCAGTCCTGGAGGGCCGCAGTGTCTGCAGGTTTAACTCCAGTCCTGGAGGGCCGCAGTGTCTGCAGGTTTAACTCCAGTCCTGGAGGGCCGCAGTGTCTGCAGGTTTAACTCCAGCCCTGGAGGGCCACAGCGTCTGCAGGTTTAACTCCAGCCCTGGAGGGCCGCAGCAGCTGCAGGTTTAACTCCAGTCCTGAAGGGCTGCAGTGTCTGTAGGTTTATCTCCAGTCCTGGAGGGCTGCAGCAGCTGAAAGTTTAACTCCAGTCCTGGAGGGCCGCAGTGTCTGCAGGTTTAACTCCAGCCCTGGAGTGCCGCAGTGTCTGCAGGCGTATCTCCAGTCCAGGAGGGCTGCAGCAGCTGCAGGTTTAACTCCAATCCTGGAGAGCCTCCTTGACTGGACTTTGTGATCTCAGGTCTATAGTCTGGCGGTGTCTCAATGCCTGCATCCTTAGAATTAAGCTCCCTCGGAAGGCAGTATCCTAACGGAAAAGAAAACTCAAAGGGCAACAAATTTAAGACACACTTTTAAGGCAGAATGACGTCGCAGAGAGTTCACGTATCCAGATGAGATCAGCATTTACCGTTACTGTCCACCTGAGAGACCAAACGCAAATAAATACGGATTCTGTCATTGTAGCAGCAATTGTGCTGATTCTCTATTTAAGGGAAAACAAAATGAGTTATACGTTCAGCTAACTACATAACTTGCCACTAGTTCAGCTTCTTTTTTTGGTTTTAACCATACTATTGTGATTTCAGTATGTTCGCTCTATGTACGTCTAAGCCAAGTTAACTCTAAGTTAGCTTGTTCTATTGGAAAGTAATGTGATTACTAGCAAGTCAGCTGGCTAATTCAGGGAAAGCTGACCGAAGCTTAAAAACATTGAAGGTGCAGGCAACTGGATTCACATTGTGGTTATATTCCCCAAATGTGACAACTGATTCTCTTCTTAATATTTCTTTCAAATTTTTAACCCAATTATAATCATTAAATTATAATGAACACCATTAGATTGTTGTGACCTGTTCAACTGTGTGTAATAACACTGGAACCCTTAGCTACTGTACACTAACATTAGACTCTATACCAGTCTCAAACTCCGGACGTTACAGTACACCCAAATAAAGACAGTATTTGATTCCATATGTCTACACTTGAAAGCTATTTAATTGTTTCTGGCTAACGGTAGGCCTAATTACCGATCCCCTGCATTCTGAGACAAGTTCCAGGGAATATAAGATAATTAGTGCAGCCCTCTGGATATACTGATAAAGTGAATCACCTGGGATCACCTTCTCACCTGTCAGTGTCCTTCTGTCTCATGGTAGCTGACCTTGGACACAACCCTGAAGCTGGAGATCTTGGAGGAGCACACGGAGGAAGCACAGCAGCAGGAGGTGCAAGGAATGCACTCCTACACCTTGGAGGACCTTCGGGAGCTTCTGAACAAGCTGATGCTGATGTCAAGGAAAGGAGACAAGGGGCAGAGAGGAGAGGTTGGCCACTTTTCTGAGGTACGGTTCTGGAAGCGAGAGGTCAACCACCTTCTAAAGAACAGTTCTGGTAGGGAGACATCAAATAGATTTATGAAGCACAGTTCTCAATGTAAGAGGTCACTCAGTTTTTGAAGTATAGTTAGATAATCTTAAGATATGACCAACATTATCACCGGGCACAAAAATAACGTGTGCAAATATCTGTGCTGTAAAGTCACAGAACAGAAAATTTTAAATTAGTTTAAAATATCAAACAAGGATGCATTTATAATTCTCTCTGAGGGAAAGAGTTTGAGGCAGCATATCTATCTGTGGTCACAGAGGATCAGCACTGACACTGGTCTCATGACAAAAAAAGCTCCCCTAGATTTCTTCTGCTGCCAATCTCAGTCATAAAGGCTTGAACCCTTGTTAATATGATGCTTATTCTTTTACATTTTAATGTGCCATCATTCTCGTTGAAAGATAAAGCCTAAATGAGGTGTACAAAATTAGCTCTGACTATAAACATGTGATGCATCCTGCAGTTAATTGGGAAGTAGGCTGTTAGGCAGGAAACTGAAACTGCCTGTAATCGGAACGCTAAGGTAAAAGGTGAGGGAAAAGGTGGCTTTCTTAGAAACATTTTAAATATATATTTATGTATTTGTAGTTAAAGGACTTGAAGTTGAAACATACAATGCAAATAACTTTTTGAAAGCATGCAGTTTTATTTCAGTGACTTCAGTTTTCAATTTTTCTATTTCAAATACTACTAAATATACTTTTGATTAGCATGTAAAACCTATGCTTGGGGAAATGTTTTTGGAAATGGCATCTGTTTATAACTATAACCTTTTTTAAACAGTTAAATTGACTAGCTAGCTTTTAAAGTAATAACAGTGTAGTAGTAACTAGGTAAAATGTCAAACTTAGGAGTTTGCAATTAAAGGTACAATTAATGGTCTAAATTGACTAGCTTCTACAATTACACTTAAAGAGTAGTGACTAGCATGTAAAACGTAGGACAGTTTGTAATTCTTACTGGTTTAAACTGAAGTACAAAAAAAGTACAAAAATTCTAAATATAGTTAAAACAATTATTGACCAATTGGAGAGAGAAACTAAGTGGCAACGATCACCAACTGTTGCCACGTGCTGATCTTCTCATGTAAATTCGAGAGAATCCACTCAGTAGACCTACAGTATATTAGGCTACACCTACAGTATCTCCCAAAAAGTTAACAGCAGTCAGTAAATTATTTCATGTCAAATAATGTATTTCAATACAATAAATTGCTAATATTTACCCTATCTTAAGTAAATGCATTTGAGTCATTTGAATTGTCAACCAATCATTTTGACCAGTATAGGGAAAAAGAGCTGGTCATTTTTTCCAAAGTGCTGGTCAAAATGACCAGCTGACTGGCGCCTACCAAAAAATTTTGTTGGGAAGTTTAGGCACGACAATCTTTCAAATGTAAAGCATGTTTGGTCATGTTTTCTCTCAGGTCTTCTCCAGTGTCCAGAGGATGGCACTAGCGTTTATCGACCTTCATGCTGCAGGAAACCCCCTGTTCCAGCATTGGGAAGCTAAAATCAGCTGCCGACCTCACAGCGAGGCCAGCATTGTCATGGACTTTCACCTTGGCAGTGGCCAGGGCGTGGGCAAGGTTGTGGTGGAGGGTGACATGCTGAAGCAGCTGCCAGAACTGTGCAGGAAGATGGAGCAATATCTGTCTACCTGGAAGGACTTCATGAACGAGCAGAGGTCCATGCATTATTATCTCAACTACTACACAGCAGAGCAGGTAGTGTACCTGTGTGATCGGCTGAGCCCAGGGACGCAGACTCCAACGTTGGATGGTCAGGTGGTGACCATGCTCTCCTTCATCAGACCCAGCTGCGACACTCGGCGATTGAGGAAGACACTGCGTGCATTCTGGGGTGATTTCCATGGCAGAGATGCATTGCAGGACCAACGAGATGAGGTTGACTTTCAAACGTTTGCGGAGGAGGAGGAGGTGTGGGAGGAGGAAGAGCAGGGGGTGTTGGATGAGGAAGAGGAGGAGGAGATGTGGGAGGAGGAAGAGGAGGAGGTGTGGGAGGAGGAAGAGAACCCATTGGAGGAGGAAGAGCAGGGGGTGTGGGAGGAGGAAGAGGAGATGTGGGAGGAGGAAGAGGAGAAGGAAGAGGAGAAGTTGAAAGAGAAAGATAAGGGGGAGGAGGAAGGGCCCTGGAGCATGGGGGTAACATTAGAACCTGCATTCAGAGGAGGGGGGAACATCCACTCAGACAACGGCCTTCATGGTCCCCTGGGTCAGACTGGCGGCTCAGGACAGCTGGATCAGCTGTGGGACGCTTACATGAGGGACATGAGGGGTTTCCTCCCCCACACTCTGGATGTCCCAAGCCTGGGGAGACTGCTGGGACAGCTGGCTTACAAGGGAGAAGAAGAGTGTAAGGAAGAGGAGATAAAGGTGGTGATGAGGAGCCTACCAGGTGGATTCTCCAGCAGCCGACCGAACCTAGTGGTCTGCCCTCCAGCTGAGATCCTGACCTCCTGCCTTTGCATCTACATGGCCAGCGAGTTAGAGCCGCTGCCCTCCTACGACGAGGTGCTCCTATGTGACCCCGATACCCCCTACCAGCAGGTGGAGCTCTTCCTCCGTCGTTGCCTCACGGCTGGCTACAGGGGCCAGAAGATCTACACCCTCCTCCATGCCGATCGGCTGGGCTATGACGTGAGCTTCAAGGCAGAGCAGCTGTTCCAGGCCCTGAGCCCCCGGTGCACTCATGACTACAGGCTGGTGATCATCTGCAGCTCCAGCAGGGAGCATGCCTACCTTCCCTCTGCCTTCAGCCAGTACCGCCTCCTTGCGATCCCTCAGGAGCCCCTGGAAAGGGTGCGGAGTTACCTCTCCCGCCACTACACTGTCCCGGCAGATCAGCCTAGCGCAGCAGATGTCTTCAAAGGGCGGCAGTTTGTTGGGGTTGTATCGTCCAAACGAGCAGGAGTCGGTGAGTGGAAATAAATGTGCCTGCTGCCCTCTACTGGTAAATCCACATAGTTTTTTCAAACAGAACTATAAACATCTCTTGTTTTCAGGTAAATCCATGTACATTCAGAGGCTGTACGAAAAGCTGAAAGAATCATCCATTGAAGAGGTTGCCTTGCTGAAATGCATTCGGTTGATTGAACCGCAAGTTGATGAAAATGCCATCCTCAAGTCCCTGCTGAACACACCGGAAGGGAAGGACCTTACTATCTTTCATTTTGATGTTATGTCATCGGTAAGGATTTTCACTGCAGAAAAACACTGGATTCATGATAAAATTGTATCAAAATTACAAAAGTTGTAGATTGCTCCACATATTTCAAAATGTAAAATGCAGTCATAAAAGATATAAACGTAGCACCATAGTCTTGGATTGAATCCAGACTGTGCCAGTAGTTTTAAACTAGTTTTACACTGCATTATTAATTCTTAGAACTGTAGATGGTGTCAGTAAATATTAGTAATAAATAAATAAATAAATATTAAATTCATGTCTAAATGGTGCCTTGACATTCGCATGCATACATGTTTATTACCCACTCTATAGACTTTGGTTGGAAGAGCTTTGAAAGGCCCTTTATAAATAATTATATAATAATAATATTATGCAGTGAGATATACACTCACCGGCCACTTCATTAGGTGACAGGAGTGGCACCCGGTGTGGTCTTCTGCTGCTGTAGCCCATCTGCTTCAAGGTTCGACGTGTTGTGCGTTCAGAGATGCTCTTCTGCATACCTCGGTTGTAACGAGCGGTTATTTGAGTTACTGTTGCCTTTCTATCACCTCAAACCAGTCTGGCCATTCTCCTCTGACCTCTACCATCAACAAGGCATTTTCGCCCAGAGAACTGCCGCTCACTGGATATTTTCTCTTTTTTGGACCATTCTCTGTAAACCCTAGAGATGGTTGTGCGTGAAAATCCCAGTAGATCAGCATTTTCTGAAATACTCAAACCAGCCCATCTGGCACCAACAACCATGCCACGTTCAAAGTCACTTAAATCACCTTTCTTCCCCATTCTGATGCTTGGTTTGAACTTCAGCAGATTGTCTTGACCATGTCTACATGCCTAAATGCATTGAGTTACTGCCACGTGATTGGCTGATTAGATATTTGTATTAACGGGTGCAGTTTGCAGTTGAACAGGTGTACCTAAAGAAGTGGCCGGTGAGTGTATATGCGGTTTGGTGTTATTCAGGTGCAGAAAGGTGTGCATGAGTTTCTGTTCCGACTGCTGATCCTCCGGTACCTGATGGACTCTGAGGGCCGGATGTGGAAGTGCAGCAAAGGGCAGCTGTACCTCATCGAGATCCTTCGCTCTGCTCAAGATTTGCGGCAAAACATCCCAAGAGTTGTGAGTATCCACCATTTTGTGCACTGTCATGATCAGGAATAGAAAAATCACTCCCGGTGCATAGAGTTCAGCAGGGCTTACTAGAAACCAGCAGGCAGCTTCCATTCCTTCTACCAATTTTGTGAATGGCTATGCAGCTGGATTGCTATATAATAATAATAATAATAATAATATTAACATTAATAATTACAATAATACAACAATTGTCTCTAGCATCGCCTAGGGATTGAACGGTCTCAGTAAGCCAAGGATGACATCTCATAGTGCACCACTGACCATCACTGGTCAAATTGGGCATAATAATAATAATAATAATAATAATAATAATAATAATAATAATAATAATAATAATAATAATAATAATAATAATAATAATAGTATGCCTGTTTAGCTGCATACTAAATGGCTTCCTTTTATGCCTGGCAGCGCATGCATGTTTGCACTCTGTGGATTTGATAGAGTAGGTTGAATTCCAAATGATAGGAGAAAAAGGGGAAAAAGCACAAAAATTTGTATAATTAAAACTGTCTAAACCATAGAAAAATGGATTTTGCTAAGCGTGGACAGACCATTCAGTACTCAGCAAATTACATTTGACCCATTTTCTGTCTTTGAAAGGGTGCACATGAACACTTTTCTTTCCTGGATGTTTTCCCAACGGTCACCTGCCGCCCCCCAAAAGAGGTCCTGGAGCAGGAGATTAGGTGCCAGGGTGGTGCTGTAAAGGAAGACCCTCTCATGGACGATCAGGAGTTCAGGAGTGAAGCCTACCAAAGACCCTACCAGTATCTGACCCGCTTCCACAAGGGTCAAAACCTGGACAGGTTTGTGTACAGGGGTGTGGAGGGGACCCACGTGGAATGCCTGCAGATTCTGTTCGTCTACTGTGGAGTTGCGGATCCCTCCTGGGCAGAGCTGAGGAACTTTTGCTGGTTTTTAAATGTGCAGCTCAGGGACTGTGAGACATCCATGTTCTGTGATATGGACTTTGTGGGAGACACCCTCCAAGGCTTCAGAAACTTTGTGGTGGACTTTATGATCCTGATGGCCAAGGACTTTGCCACACCCTCACTCAGCATTTCAGACCAGAGCCCTGGAAGGCTGCAGGTGGACCTGTCTGGGGTGAACGAAGAAGACCTGGCCCCTTTTCGCATCCGCAAGCGGTGGGAAGTGGAGCCACATCCATACATCTTCTTCAATGGGGACCACCTATCCATAACATTCATCGGCTTTCATCTGCGAAAGAATGGGCAGAACAGCGTGGATGCCATACATCCAAACACAGGGGCAGTGATCAGGCGGAATATAATGACCGTGCAGCTTTATGAGGGTCTCCAGCTCCAGCGGGTGCCTTTCAATATTGACTTTGACACGCTGTCCAGGAGTGAGAAGATCAAGCAGCTCTGCAATGTGCTGGGTGTCCCGCAGACCGTGGACCCTGACAAGACCTATGAACTCACCACTGATAATATACTGAAGATGCTCGCGATTCACATGCGGTTCCGCTGTGACATCCCCGTTGTGGTCATGGGGGAGACGGGCTGTGGGAAGACTAGACTCATCAAATTCTTGTGTGATCTACGGAGGGCTGGGGCCAACACCCAGAACATGACTCTGGTCAAAGTTCACGGGGGGACCACCTCAAAGATGATCTACAACAAGGTAAGAGAGGCGGAGGCGAAGGCAGCTACCAACAAGCGGAAGCACAAGCTTGATTCTGTCCTCTTCTTTGATGAAGCAAACACCACAGAGGCTGTGAGCAGCATCAAGGAGGTGCTCTGCGATGGGACAGTGGAAGGCGAACGCCTTGCTGTGGGCACGGGCTTGCAGATTATTTCTGCCTGCAATCCATATAGGAAACACTCAGACGAGATGATCCAGAGACTGGAGTCAGCTGGCCTGGGGTATAGGGTCAGAGCAGAGAAGACTGAAGAAAAACTGGGGTCCATCCCTCTCCGGCAGCTAGTGTACAGGGTGCAGGTGCTTCCTCCTAGCATGATTCCACTGGTGTGGGACTTTGGACAGCTCAATGACCAGACCGAAAAAGTATACATCCAGCAGATAGTTCAAAGAGTGGTACAGAACAGCTCCATCGACTCCAAGTATTCTGCAATGATGGTTAATGCCTTGTCATTGTCACAGAGGTACATGAGATCAAGGAAAGATGAGTGCAGCTTTGTCAGCCTGAGGGATGTGGAGCGGTGTGTGCAGGTGTTTCTTTGGTTTCACAACAAAAATCGTCTGCTAATCAACGAGCTGAATAAATATCTCCGGAACAAACTAAATCTGGAGAAAAAAAAGCAGACTGTCGAGGATGAAAGGAGAGACTCTGTGGTTTGGGCACTGGTGATGGCTTTGGGAGTGTGCTACCACGCTTGCCTGGAGAACAAGGAGGGCTACAGGAAAGAAATCTGCAAGACTCTCCCTAAGGGGTATACCCCACAGAAGGTGCTGCATGAAATCACACTGGTGCAGGACCTCCTGCTAAATGGGGTACCCCTGGGTAGGACGATCGCTAGGAACACAGCACTGAAGGAGAACGTCTTCATGATGTTAGTCTGTATCGAGCTGCGCATCCCTCTCTTCTTGGTGGGAAAGCCTGGGAGTTCCAAGTCTCTGTCAAAGACACTGGTGGCAGACGCCATGCAAGGCCAGGCTGCCCACACAGAGCTGTTCAGGAGGCTGAAGCAGGTACACCTGGTATCCTTCCAGTGCAGCCCTCATTCCACACCAGAGGGCATCATCAATACCTTCAAGCAGTGTGCCCGCTTCCAGGAGGGCAAGAACCTGGATGAGTATGTCTCTGTGGTGGTGCTGGATGAGATTGGTCTAGCAGAGGATTCCCCAAAAATGCCTCTAAAGACCTTACACCCTCTGCTGGAGGAAGGGTGTATTGATGATGAGCCACTGCCACACAAGAAAGTAGGCTTCGTTGGTATATCGAACTGGGCCCTGGACCCGGCAAAAATGAACCGGGGTGTTTTTGTGTCACGTGGGGACCCAGATGAAAAGGAGCTGATCGAGAGTGCCAGAGGGATATGTTCGTCTGACAAGATGGTTCTGGAGAAGGTTCAGGATGTATTTCTACCATTTGCCAAGGCTTATCTGAGGACCACTGAAGGCAAAGGATTTTTTGGTCTGCGAGATTACTACAGCCTGATAAAAATGGTATTTGACTCGTCTAAGACCTCCAAGCAGAGGCCCAGCACTGAGCAAATTGTGGAGGCTGTGCTGAGGAACTTCAGTGGCAGGGATGATATGGATGTAGTGAGCATCTTCACAGACAGCATGCACATCAGCCCAAACCTGGAGGGCACCATCAGTACCATTGAGCTTGTGAGGAAGAACATTTTAGCCATTGGCTCAAAAAATGAGTGCCGGTACCTGCTGGTCCTGACCAAGAACTATGCTGCCCTCCAGATACTCCAGCAGATGTTCTTCTCTGACCAACACCATCCTGAGATCATCTTTGGCTCAAGCTTCCCCAAAGACCAAGAATATACCCAGATCTGCCGCAACATCAACCGTGTGAAGATCTGCATGGAGACCGGTCAGACTGTCATCCTGCTGAACTTGCAGAACCTCTACGAAAGCCTCTATGATGCACTCAACCAGTACTATGTCTGTCTTGGGGGCCAGAACTATGTGGACCTGGGGCTGGGTACCCATCGAGTGAAGTGCAGAGTGCACCCCAACTTCAGGCTTATCGTCATTGAGGAAAAGGAGGTGGTCTACAGGCAGTTTCCTGTGCCCCTCATCAACAGGCTGGAGAAGCACTACCTGGACATTAATGCTGTCCTCAGAAGTGACCAAAAGGAGATGGTGAAAGAGCTTGAGGGATGGGTGGAACAGTTCATCACACCAAAAAATCAGAACTCATTGGCAGTCCAGAGGCAAAAATACCAGCCACCTGATGTTTTCATCGGGTACCACTCTGACACCTGCTCCTCAGTGGTCCTGCAGGTGACTGAAAAGCTGAAACTAGAGAAGGAGACGCCTGAATTCCGGCGGAGGGTCCTGGAGGAGGCCAAACTGATCCTGCTCAACTGCGCCACCCCAGACTCTGTGGTCCGTTTGCAGGATACGGCCCTCCCCAGCACTGAGGTCGAATCCCTGACCCAGGTGTACTTCCAGGAGCAGCAGCACAGCAGCCTGGCTGAATTCATCCTGTCCCACATGCATATGGAAGGATGGCACCCCTCCCACATCACTGAGGTACTTCTGTTACAGTGCTGCTTAGCTAATTCTGTTATGCTAATGCTGCAGATCTAATGCAACTTTGCTAATACTGTTTCACTAATGCTGGTTCACTAATATTTCTGCTGATTTGCTAATATAGCTTCACACGCTGCATTACTAATGCTGCTTTACAAAGTCAGCTTTGCTAACGCTACTTCACACAGGCGAAGACGAGATTCTTGACTGGTTGGTCAGTAAGCTATTGTAAGTAAATTTTATTATTGTGAATTAAATGTATTTTTGATAAAGTTATATGAATCTGCTTTGGTCAAGTCACCTGTCACAACAGAAAATGTCCTCTCCAGGAGTCAGTCTATTGGCCTGTATATTTATCTTATCAGTCTATCTCTTTGCCTGTATGACTGCCTATCTCTCTTATGTATGATGTGTTATCTGTGCATTTTACAAAATTCCTCACTTGTCTGTCTTTATCACGTTTTCTCCTCCAAGGTAACAACCTTCTCCCGGCTCCTGACTGCGTCAGATGTGGCGCAGCTGAGGGACGTAGTGAAGATTCCCACCACTGAGCTGTTGTCTCTGCAGCAGTTTGATACAGAGCAGTCCTTCCTCAAAACAATCAGGTCATAACTCCACAATAATCTCGCATTTTTCCATGCTTAGGCATATAGATGTCTTTATGTTTTTAGCCTACATTTCCTCTGATTTTGAGGTATCTGAATTTTATTCTGAACTCAGGACATTTAACTTATTGATTTTTGCTTTTCCATAGGAATTTTCTAGATTCCACACCTGGTGATAAAATGCTCATCATTCAGACGGCCTTTGATGATGGCACCCAGAGTGCATGTATCCTAGCATCAGCAAAGTAAGCTATGATGTAGAGCGGCTAAAATCCTACTTGTTGTAACGTTTTATCAGAATTCAAAAGTCACTATCTAACTGTAAACTAACATTAATATTTTTGGTTGTTTGTTTTTGATTTGTTCTTTATTTGATTTAGGTATTCAGCCATAAATGAAATTAATAAAGTGGGAGAGGCGGAGATGACAGGGAAGGTATTCGTGTACTTCATCACAAAACTACCCAGAGTGGAAGGCGGGACATCCTATGTTGGATTTCACGGAGGTGAAGATGAGCTGTGAACATTTAAAAATAAAAATCCCAGGCTAATATATACACTAGTATAGCCTCATATATCAGGCTTACGCATCCCCGCTGTACGCCTGGCAAAAGCTGTGTGGTTCAGATTCTTAAACCTGCCCAGTTTTTCGGATGCAGCCAATATTTTCTAACCAACTCAACAAAGCTGTGTCTAAGGTGACCGCAGATTTTCAAACGTAGAATTCATACAACACCTCCGTGACACAGTGAAGTGGTTCTGTTGCAAGAGGAGGTGTGTCAAATATGTCACATTTCCTTAAACCTCCTCTCAAACAATCTGACCAATGGCTAAGCTGCCACATCCCTGGGTTGGCCAATCGCTGCTACAGTATATGCTGTTCCCAGATGGTGAGGCAAGAGTGTCCTGAGTTCTCTTAAGATTTGACCATCTGGGGACACTGATATTGACTAACCTGGTTTAGAAATTACTGCTCAAATCCTTGTCTTATATATAGGTAACTGGAGCTCAGTTCACATCGACGACCTCAGAAGATCAAAAGACATTGTCTCAGACATCAAAGCCTTGAGGAACATCTCGATCAGCCAGCTCTTTCAGGATGAGACCGATCAGAAGGATCCAATGGACGGTAACAGAATTGATTACCTTCAGAAGTGAGGAATGCTGGGAAATGTTTTTTTAGAAACACGGGACCCACTTTGGCTCAATCTACACTGTATGCAGAATCCTATTAGTGGAAAAAAAAAGAAAAATTCTAGTTTTAATTGGATATATAATTATGCTATTGAATTCACCACCTCAATCTGGTCATAATAAATGCTAAGTTAGTGTGTTGTGCTATAGAAATGATGCTACGATTATACGAACATTTTAACAAGTTTCACATGTTCAGTAGACTTCATCAGCATAACCTTACACTAGCTTCGGTGTGTTAAAGTACCGTGTGCATTTCTCCTAGCGATGGAAGTGGAGGAGGCCTTTCCAGAGCAGGCTGAGGGAGCATTGTTGGTGAGTAAAACTGTTGCAGCCTAAAGCCAGCCCTTTCAGGTGTGCGATCACAAACATGCGATCAGAATGCTCTTAACTCTACCTTCTAATGCTGATGTAACAATCACAACTTGTCATTGAAAGCAACTGGGTTCTAGAACACTGGCTTTGCTCTTCAAAGGGTTAAAAGGTCATTATGGTACTGTTTAAGTGTGGAAGGGAAGTTGGCTGAAACGCCTGAACGTTGCTTGTGAATCACGCGCATGTGAGTGTTGTTTGCCTGTTACGGGGCCCTCAGGAGGCACTGGACACCACGGAACTGGTACGCAGCTGTGTGCAGAGCGCAGTGAGCATGCTCAGAGATCAGGCCGAGGGCGGGGCCCGCTGCACCAGGAGAGTGGAGATCCTGCTCACGCTGTTGGCCGACAACGATGAAACGAGTGGTAATTAAATATTTCCACATGAAATATATCTGTGTGTGTGCATTGCGTAGCCCGCCAGTGGAATTAAACAGAGGTCAGAGGTCAGGCCTGGATTCAAACCAACATCTGCAAGTTAAAATTGATGATGGCTGAAGACGCCAAACTATGTTGGTGAAAAAAAAAAAAAAAGTATTGTAAGTGAAAATTTTGTTGTAGGGTAATGTTAAGGACAAATGTTGGCACTGGAGAGGTGAACTCAGGTTTAATACCCTGGTGTTTAAATTAGAGTTTGGCAAGGAGGGGTGCATCTGTTTCTCAATTTCATGCCAGCTTCTTCTATTATTTATTTATCTCAATCATCTGCATGATCTGAAACATAAGGAAAATGTCTTGATAAGATCTATGGGAGAACCAACGTTGGTGTGCATAGCTAATTAGCTAATTTGCCATGTTGAGCGCTGGAAACAAGCCTGCCACACCGACCCACCCTGGTTTAGACCGGCCTTAGATGCCTCTCAGATGACATTGGTCTTATTTGTAGTTCCACACCAGTTTGAGGTCAAATCCATTTAATTTCAGTCAATTAAAGGACATTCAATTAATGAATAATTGTAAAAAATGCCCATAACCTTCTGTGAGTAACTGATTCATTTTAATTTCAGTTAACTTCCTGAACTGCCTCAAATGTCAATCAATACAGACTTTATATATTTATTTATTTGCATTTTCCTGGCATCCACAGCTATGTTCCTGAAGACAGTGAAAAGACGTATTCACTACCTGCTGGTGGCCCAAGACAGCCATACCCTCACTTCCAAAAACTGGGTGTTTAAGGAGGCATCCAATGTCAACGCTCTGCAGGAAGGAGGAACATTCAAGTGAGTGAGCTATGAATGTTCTCTCTTCCTTCAGTTAAATATGTGGTGGCGAATCAGAACACTTAGTGTCTTTAACAGCAGCAGAGATGCAATTCTACCGCATTAAGTGTAGAAAGCTGACCGTCTGGTCGTTAAACAGAGTATCTGTGGTTTTGCCCTCACAGACACACACTGTGGAAGCGCGTCCAAGTAGCGGTCACTCCCCTGCTTGCCCGCTTAGTCTCAGTCCTTGACCGCGACTGTAACCTGGACCTCCTGCTGGACTGCAAGACTGGGGAGTCGGTCAAGAAGTTGTGGCTGGACATGTTTGGGGATGAGTCACTGCTGGAAATTCCCTATGCTAGACCCAACTACGGGTGAGTGACACGCTCTGAATGAGCGTTAAATAAATACATATTTCACGAACCACGGGATGTTTAATGACATTTCGTTTTTTAAATGATCTTTCCAATGAGATTTCAAAGAGTTGTCCTGCCTAGGGTTAATACAGTCTTGTACTCAGCGGCGTACACAGACTATCACAAGGCCAGGTGCTGCCACGCTACAGAAATGGCACTTCAGACGAAATGTGAGATGTTGTATCAATAGCCCTACTTCCTATTTGTTCATTTGACCCGATCATATGAATGCGCTTATTGGGTTGGCCGTTTTCCCAATATGAGCTTTTCTATACATGTGACCCTACTGCACTGAAGCCCTATTATTGTCAACTGACTTAACAGTAGAAAAGGGGTCTAATGTTGGGCTGTGTGATTTACCACAGCAATAATTATCAAACGCAATAACGGCCATTGTCGCCATGTGTTATTTTTCCTTTTTGTCTTGTTCTCTTTAATTATACCTGATGTGGTAGTAAACATCCAAGCTTCAGAGGCCAGGTGAAATGTCTCTGAGAAAATATGTCATCACTGTTACCTATGGGGTGCTGATAAGACAGCCAATCGGCCAGCGTCCACACGATTAACAAAAAACATCACATGATCACATGAACGCTGTGCAACATGCTTAATTCTACGAGTGCTCCAGCGTTTTCTCTGGGTAGTCTCTTTGCAGAGCCTGGGTATACTTATTTGGTTGTATGTACTTACGCATAATTGTTGAAGATCACACGGATGGAAAAGTACAGATGTTTTTTTTAAACAGTGTGCTCTGTGGAGCTGGTAAAATGTCTCCTGAACGCGACGCTGGCGCTAGCAGGGGAGCCGCCTGGCAGCGCTTGCTTTCCTTCATCAGGCTTACCTTCATCTCCTCATCCTGTGTCTGGCTTAGCAGCCAGTGACCAGCTGCGTTTGCAGCTCCATCTTTCTGTCTCTCTCTCTCTCTTCAAATCCTCTTTTCTTGCCATTCTATAAGATGTCAAGGAAATATAACACAAATGCCTAAATGCAAGGCGCTAACTAGAAATTTGCCTTGGGTGCACTCTGACAGAAAACCCCCAGCCCCTTACTTTTGGCAGCCAATGGAATCAAACAACCAGTGAAATCCAGTTTTCCTTCGCATTAAGTGTACACTTGTGATTGTGCCCATACAGCCTTCAAGAACTGCTGCAGTTCTCAGACATTCATAACTATTGATGTTCTTCGCAATATTCCCTGTGTGCACTTTGCTAGATTAGCAAATTCACTTATGAGCAAACATACTGTTCTCTTTGTCCAGACTGTACCCAAAATGATCAATCGTCTTTCTCTAGACAGGCTAAAACTTAAAGCTTCAGTAACATTAATAAAATTAATGAGCACCTGTTGTAGGGCCTTAGGGTCACAAGAAAGATGTTTGGTGCAGAGGAAACCCAAATTTCACTGGCTTTAGTTTCATGTAATTCTGTTGCCTATCAAAATGTGCTGGATTTTTGTCTGAAACCTGTTCTGATGTGTGAAGTGTGCAAGGCAAATGTGTTTTTGTGCAGCCAGACTAAAAGTTGCCACCACAAGGACATGATTATTATTATTATTATTATTATTATTTTGTTGCTAGCTAGCTGTTTATCTCATTATGGAACTGGAGGTTGTGTTGCACATAAGATCTGTTTCATTAAGAGGCAGCCATATTTTGTAGTTTGGAATTCTCATGAACCTAAATACTGTAATACTTACACTGGTGCTTTTACTATTATAAAACTCATTCAATACATTTAATGAAATTACACATTCTCAAGCTGAGAACACATCTTGTTACACTATTACTGTGAAAATCAACATATACATAAACGTACAAATACTTAAATACGTTCACAAATGCATTTGCTAATACACCCTTGTTTAGCTGCTACACGGTCTGTTTATGTTCATGAGCACCGTTATGTGCCCTACGCTACCATGACAACACTATGCTTGTTCTAACAGCGGGACGTTATTTGAGTATGCTTGCAACTAGCTAATCAGTTGGGCATTAAAAAACTTTCAGTCCATTAAACTGCCCCATGGTACACTTATACCTATAGCTCCTATGTCGTTATAATTACATTATGTCAACAGATAGCACACATTCACTTAAAACAGTTTAATACGTTTTTCCACTAACGTTACATAGGCACTAGCTAGCATTAGCAACCAGGAGATAGTGGTTGCTAATTGCTACGTTAGCTGCAAGCTAGATTCACTGGCGAGCTCGAGCATACACAACACATTTAACCACGAAATTCAAATTACACACAACTCATATGATTGTACGTAAACTGTCAGTGGTGTTCTATTAATATTACTGTACCTGCGACAACGAATAGCTACAATTCAACAATAATAATAATAATATTTTTTGCGCGTTGCTCGTCTTGTAACGTTAACTTTCTGAATCTGGCACTC